>JABFOV010000021.1:0-81441 GCA_022817685.1 Aradophagus sp. ZL-2020 | reverse complement strand
TTGTTATAGTTTCGACTATTCTTGGTATTATTCATGTTTCTCGGCCCGCCAATGTCACCGTCCTCTCGCCGTGAAACTTCGCCGACGTATTTGCATACTTTTCTTCCTAACGGCTCTGCATTTATGCGTCCTTCCATTGACCCGAAATGAAACTTTTACGGCGCTGCGGGAAAATCTTAAAAATGAACGTCTAGAATGAAACGTAACTGTTTTGTTTTGACGAAATTTGTTGGTACGTTGGTTTTGTTCAGACGCATTTTATGTCATCATTGTATTGTTGTAACGGTGGTGTAATTTATATTCTTTAAGTTGAGAAGAATAAAACCACCAATGTTCATTTTAAGACAACATTAAAAAAATTAAATCACTTTGTAAATTATTATTCATTTGCAAAGTGTTTCTGTGAAAAAATTTAGTTTTTCTAATTATTTTTAGCGTCAATTATATTTGTCGTTATTACGTAAATTATGATATAAATATAATAATAAATAATTATCTTCGTAATTAATTAAATCAAATTGGTTGTTCACCTTTTAAATCGCAGAAACCATAAATTGCATTCTTGATGACATTGGTTTCTTGGAAACAAAAACTGACTTCTAAAAATACTTATCTCGCGTTTTCCATGAGCAGAGCGATAAGTGCAGGGCGATAAATCACGGAAGCCTGTCTTATTCGGCAGCGCGTGGTACCAAAATAAAACATCTTGAACGCTCGTCGCGGGAGGTCACAGGTCGCTACGAACGGTAATTAAATTAATATGTTTACGATTACTTCTATGCTATTTAAATGAGATATTAGAGTAAAAAGTTTGAATATGTTGCGTTGCCGAATCGACTTAAAAATATTGCGACAAAAATGCTGCTTCGCGAGCGCCACAAAAAGTGAAACATTCTTATTTTCTGAAGGTACTTTTTCGTGCAATTTACAGCGTTCTATAATCAACTGAAAGACCATATATGAATACATTTCATACCATATTTCAACTATCATTAGTGTCTGATGACTACACAAATATTACAGAAATAACTTACAATTATTCTAATTTATAGAAACTTAAAAAAAAAGCTGCCAAAATATCATCATTTCATTTTTAAGAATATATAGTACAAACAGTCAACAATATATCTAACAACACGGGTTATTTTCAGAGTACGAGCTATATTAATCGACAGTTCTGTTTGCTTTCATTTATTTGGATATATCAAGAATTTCCCAGAAAGTCGACAGCGTTTTTCGTAAATTTGCTTTCAGAAAACAAATCTAGAAACAATGTCAATCAGTACAAAAAGCAGAATTTTCTCATGATTCCTGACTTGGCTACACTTTTATTTACTTCCAGACTTATTGACATCACATGTACAAATAGTCCTCTTATCCCAAAACAGTCTTAAATACCATGCGTTAATTATTCGCAAACATTTTAAGGACCATTGACATAATCATCCCCTCCCAAAGCATTACCTTTCATACGATTATATTCACTCAGCTCGATCCCCCTAACAAAATAAATGATCCGAATTCTTACGCCGCGATAACGAAAAAAGCGCACGTCAGATTCGACTAATTTGGCCGGGCGACAATACACTAAGCAATCTCAATGCCATGAAGTATTTGCAAAGCAAACAACGTGCAAGTCTCTGCACCCTAATTCGGCAACTAAGGCACGCCAGCCGGCCCGAAAAAAGTACGTTGTGCCCCGGCAGGCCGAGATGTCGATTAATATTCCGTATTTAAAGAATGTTAGATTAGATCGCATATTAATGCGCCGTTCTGTACACACGTACGCGTACGTGCTTCGTGGGCCGGGAGACGAGCGAGCTGACGTGCCACTTGTCGTTTCCCATGATGCCTTGCGGGCAGGGTTGACAAACTAAATACGAAGTTATCCAAACAGACCTGGGGACAGGGTTAAATCGAGCTTAAGCCGGCCGCGCAACTGCGCGGATACATTTACGCAACGCAAACAGCGAATCAACTGCAAAAACATTTTCAGCCCGCTTTGGATCACTTAAAGGAATCCGCGGTATCGTTTCGCTTCATTTTCACTTTGTGCCGGCGACAACGATTCGAACCGATGGCTGTTTATGTAAAACAGCGCCGGCAGACGAGGGTCGGCCATATCCACTCGACGCGTCAAAAATGTCAGTTACACATCGACGAGAAAGCGCCGCTACTGTTTTCGTCAACCCCTAGTTACTCACCCAGCCACTTCCACGCGTTGCCGAAAAGTAGACCCTAGCCTATCGTCTCCTGCGCGAACGATGAAATCAATTAATGCACTTTTCAGAGTTCAGTTTGCGTGAATCATCGGGTCGCTTGATATTGTTTTATTATCGGATGAATTTACGTTGGTAATCTCGGAAATTCGGAGTTGTCGAGGGGGTTTTGAAAATTTAAAATACTCTGTAAATAGAGTGATATAATAGAATTGCAAAAATTTTGCGAAAACGTATACGATAAAATGAGTGCAAATTTGTTTGTAAAATTATGTAAATATTATCTAAGTGAATTGCGTGGCTAATAGTGCATTAGCTGAAGATATATATGAATATGAATTTGATGACGATAAAAATCCATTTGCATTATGTTTGTTTATATTTATGATTTACTGAATTTTCTGTAAAATTAACTTACAGTTTATCGTTAATTTGCAGTAAATAATTTCATAATTATTTTTAAGTAAGAAATATTCGGTTCTACTTATTTTGTAATTTCGTCAACAAAGCAGTTTCTGCAATGCGTAATTTACATGTACGACCAAAAATACAATTGTAACACTTTCAATTCAAACATCGAGGTACTCCCAAACATCATTTTGAAAAACAAATCCGTTCGCAAAAAAGTCACGAAGGCACTTTCGCGAAATTTTCGTGCTCGCGTCGTTTGCGTTCGCATGCAAAACAACGGCAACCTCGTCGACCTCGATGGAAGCACTTTCGTCGCGAAATCTTCGGCTTCCAAAGCGTAATTGCATTTCGAGCATCGAATGTTAAATAATGACCGCGAATCCGCCGAGCAATCCAATTAACCGGCGCCGCACGCACGACGTCGGATTGTTAACGAACTCACTCGGGGTTTCGGAGTCAATCCCACCCTTCCTCCGAGCGATCGCGAACTAGTTTTAATTCGGCGCCGGAGTGATGTACGGTTAATGGGATTACGCTTCGCAACAGTTATGACCGGAAAGGAGCCGTCGTTTTCTCCTCCGAGTAATTCGCAGTCACGTCGGAGGAAAGTTGGCGGCTGATTTCACGGAAATGACCCGTGCGATCGCCCGGCACATTTGCCTAATCGAGGCCAAATGTCGCGCTCACGTGGTCTTGAGCGCGCGCGAGACTCGCGCCGATTTGCATGCCGGGTTTTTTGCGGCCGACGATTGCCGCGTTTTCCCCGGCTTTTTGCCCGGGCCATTTTCAACACGACTTGGTGATCCCTAAGAGCCGCAGCGAGGAAGAAAAATGACTGCTATCTGATATCGGCGGTCCCTCTTTTTGCTCGACGCATCCACAGTCGGCATCGGGACGTAATCGATTTGCCGTGAACCGAGCCGTAAGTCACCCCGACAGTCGATGTGACAAGAAAGTCGCTTCGCCCGGCAAAGGCGCCAACGGAGCGAGAAATTACTCATCGTTCTGATTGAGGTTAATTAATTAGATAATTAAGTCCCCGCAGCGAGGCACCGGAGCCCGCGATGCCCACAGAGACCTGCTTCAGTCTGCCACCTGTCCTTGTCTGGCTCATATTCCCGGAAGGAGTTTCGGTTGCCGGGAGTTCGTTATAAAAATGCCCCTCCAGTGGTTGCCGCCGTGAGCGACCCCTACCCTCCCGGCGTTCATTAATTCGCCGCTTCCTGACGTCGATGCACTTCCAACCAAAGCGAGACTTAACGGAAGATTTAACCAGGATCTCATTATCTCTACACGATATTTCGCGAAAGCCCGAAAATCCTGCGAACGCGATAGCGTCAAGCGCCCCCTGACCCCGGCCCCCCTTTTCCCGGCCAACGAAACCCTATCTGCCGCTCGTGAATATTCATGCGAACGCTGCATTCCGCGGCGACACCGAGCCGCTGTCTTTTTCGGAGCGATCGCGAATTTGATTGCAAATAGTGGTGAAGCCCGCTTGTATAAGTCGTCGTGGCACTTCTCGTTACTCGTCGATCTGCCGAGATCGAGCGGAGCCGCAAACTCTTCATACTCCGCACTCGCTGCATCCGTCATATATTTTTCACGTGACTTGCGACTTTGGCCGTAAAACTTCGGGCGCGTTATATTACAGTTTATATATATATATATATATATATATATATATGCGCGGATAAGCGTACGCGAGGAGAATCGTTAAATCGGCTGAGACGAAATGAGAATATTTCGTGAAATGAATGAAATACTTTTGCCGGGGTACACCGGCTTCCGACAGGATTATACGAGGATTTGGATCCGAATCGAATCGTCACAAGTAGAAACAGAGCAAAAGTTAGTCCAAAATTTTATCGCAAAATTTGAATGTTGATGTAAAAGAAGCAGAAATTTCATTTTAAAAAATATTAAGCGGCTAGTTTAAAAAAATCGTTTACTTGATTTCTTGACTATAAAATTAAGTAAGAATAATGTTACTACATTTTTTTCGGTGGGAACTTGCAAGAATTTCCGTACTATCATCCATCAACATTATCATATCACAACAGGTCAAAAATAAATCTTTCTATTGAATATTCATTTACACAATCCTAATAGCGATTCTTCATCACTCAAATCATTCCGGATCTAGTCTCGCGATAATTCAACTGAATAACTCACCTAAGACCACGTTCTCCGTCAACTTTGTGACAAGAGACTTGCGATTGCACCCACGAAATCCCGCGGACGTTTGGTATTCAAGATATAACTGCAAAGTCAGATAGCTTTCCGGCAAGTCTTAACTTTAATTACCACGGACAAGAAGCGTAAAGCCACGAAAAGAATATGAATAATATCTTTCATAAGTAAACAATCGCTGTGTCAGATCGACACCCGATTCGGCTACGTCGATAAAGTTTTAATGAACTTTTTGTCAACGGTTGCAACTCAAGTGATGACTCGCGAATAAATGAATAATAAAGCGTCCACCTTACCCTTCCTTCATGCGTCGCGAGGCAAACCACGTCGTCGGTTCAATGTTCCCGAAATCAGCGTTTGCGCGATATAAAAAGGTATATGGCTGCGGCTTTCGGACTGGTATTGCCGGTAATATATGCAGTGCGTTGCACGTATGCAAAACCAAGGGAACATCGTTGCTACGAAATCGTAATAAATACTGCTCTTTATGACGCGACTCTCTTGAGACAGAAAGAAATTGGGAGAAGTTTTCGGCGCGGGGTTTGCGGATACGAGCCGGCGGCGCCCTTTTTTGCGCGATAAAGGAGGTTTCCTCGATGCGCTTCCGCAAATCTGAAAGCCAAAGACTCAATTCCAACGCGATACCAAGCATGAAATAAGTGTACACAAATCCTCGCTGGGTGCAACCCGGCTTTTTCCGTATTACCGGGACAAAACAAATTTGTTTGTAAGACGGGGGAGGGGGGAGGTGGGTGAATGAAACCCCCACCTACCGCCAACTTCAAAAAGAAACGCGAGCCAACGTTGAGATAACGTCCCCATTTCGGGCGCTGTTATAAAACCATAAAGATGTAATCGCGGCGTCGAGGCGCGTTACACGCGCTTCGAAAGTGTTTCCGAAAGCGGCGCTTGGTTCGCCGCCAAAAGTGATATCCGGCGACGTGATTGCGCGAAAACGCGACGATTTATGGTCCCGGCGCGGGGGGATTAATTGCCCCGCGATTTCATGCGAACAATGTAATATGCTCGATTGCAACGGATCGGTGTCTTTGTCGGGTTGGTCTAGACATCGATGCGATTGCCGCGATCGGCGCAGACAAACGTCTGCCGTCGAGTGCGCGTTACATTGCTAATAAGAAGCTGAGTGGCGAAGAGCATTAATTGTAATTAGCGAAATTGCGCGTATGCAAGACGGTCTCGGCGAGGGTTAGGCTGACTTTGATGGAATTTCATAGGAGTACAATATGCCTTAGCTGGGACACGTAAATGAAGATTGCTTGTCGATTTGACGGCTCCAAGGAATTTCGTATTAGCATTAGTATTAGTATTAATCATCATTGTTCGCCGATGAAATGTTCATATTGAAGCTGATCGGAGGAATGTAACATCATTATGTTTGTTAGAATAGATTGTTCAATGGAAATTAATATGTTTGGATTCAAAGCTTTGTTGTAATTAAAATGATATTAATGTTATGAATACTTATAAAAAATTGAAATCGTGCTTTTATTACAGATATATTAATAGATTGATTGGAATTTAAATGCAATTAATTTGTAATTAGAAGATACAATTTCAATTTTTGTTAAGCCTTTTTGTGTATTATAATTTATTAAACTAGTATTTAACATTACAATGTGGAATTTGAAGACTTAATTAATAAAAAGTGCAAAAGAAATTTGTTAATATAAAAAACAAAAAATTCCTTCGAGCCGGATTTGAACCAGCGACCTATGGATGTCTCCACTAGAAATAACCAACTACAGTCCACCGCTCTACCAACTGAGCTATCGAAGGCTTGTGATGACATGAACTTGTTTGTGTGGTTGACGAAGTTGGACTTTCTACACAGTGAACATGAAAGTCAAAGTGGAACGATAACCACTGCCGATCTCCTCTGGCTACAAAAAGTATGTCACTATATTAATATTATTATCAATAAATCCTCATAATCAACCTTATTTTCGAAGCAATTTTCTGATAGAAATTAATCGAATAAAAAAATTCAATTTTAATGATAAATAATTTACTTTCGTATATAGATCACAAAGTTAAGAACGGTTTTTAAAATCATGAAAATAAATTTTGTTAAGTAGACGTAAGCGAAAATCAATGCTTTTATAATTAGATTTTGTTCTAATTAAATTGAGCACTCCACAAGTTTAATTAAATTTTACAAAGTGTCTCAAAAGTAAATAAGGGAACAATTAAATGACTGTGTACGTATCAAACGAGTAGCCGAGAAAGTGTAGTCTGCTCGAGTTTCATACAATATATAAGTATCACGAAAAATAACAAAAGCTAAAATATCTGCGCAAATAACGTACCAATCGATTTATTTTCGACTATTTGTACCTGCGCCATTTTCATTAATCAACAAGAATGCATCGGAAGAAAAGCTCCCCAGTGAAAAATGCCAAGTAACAAACTGTCTATGTTGCAGGTGAATTGCTCTCATTTTGAAAGGCAATTATTTACCCCGAATAAACAGCGTCGCCCCTAAGCCGAATATTTACACAGCAGAGCGAATTGTTTGTGTTCGGAAATGTTAGGTGGGATCAATAAAATCTTCTTCGTCTGTCAATAATGCACGGGCGTGACACCGGCTCGAACTCCATTTCGATAATGATGGAACATTAGCAGGGACACGAAGCGACTGAAATCCTTCGTTCCGAACGGTCCAAAGTGGCTTAACAATTGTTTGCTTATCCGCGCTAACCTGCCTGTTCTCCATACAGAGACTAAATCTAATCGAAATACCCTTCGTCATTATCAAAACACGTACCATTGTTCTCCGATCCTTGCGGAAGAATACGAACGAAAAATGTTTCAAGTGTAACGCAGTTTAACGAGCCATGAGCGTAAAAGAGTCGTAAATGAGCGAGATTAATTTATGACGCACGTTTGATTTATTACGCTCATTTTTTTAGTATAAAATTTAAGTGATTGAATAAATAAAATAAAACACTGACCGCAAACTTAATTAACTAATACAATTTCGAACGTATTTTTTTGCATGATATTTATCGTTTAATGTCAGTATATAAATTTCTAAAATCATTAATTGTATACGGTTGAAATAAATATAAATCATTTATAAAATAAGTACAGAAGTTATTTTTTCGTTTGCTAATGAACGTATGAATCTTTACAATTATTTTTTGTAACATAGTTTCATTTCAATTTGGAGTGTGTCTTATGTCTTACATAATAAAAGAGACGTGCACAATCACATATTTCATAAATGAGTTAGTGCAAAAAGTAATCAACCAATTCATAAACAAAAGATTGTTACTTTTCTGGATTATGAATGGTGTTTCAACACGATTTCACCGGACGTTAGACTGTTGATGCAACGCTGACACAACATTATGTAACTTCAATTCAACCTTAACACAATTAACGTGTTTCTTTGAGGCAGCTGATTTGTAATTATTTCAACAATTCATATATCGGTACGACTGAAAAAAGGAAACTTATATTGCTGCGTTTCTTCATTGATTAGATTTTTTAATTACACTTTTAAAGCAACATTCAGGTCACGTAATAAATTATCTGTTGAAACTGCGTTACTAAAGTCATAAATAAAAGTTAACACAAGAATGAGAAGTTTGAATTTTTTTATAATATTTCTAATAACATTCTGTAAAAAAGAAAGAAAAAAAAACATTATCTTGAATTTGAGAAAAAGTCTAAAAATGAATTAGATTCAACTTGAACCGTATTAATAATTGAAATCTTTCCAACACAAACACTAATTTTAAGTGTCACTTGAAACACTTGTTCAACGCCTTTGAATAATGAATCACGAAATTCACAATGCCTGAAACAAACATCAGCCGAGACTGATTCGCTCACTTGACAGTTCGCGTCCGAAATTTCTACATCCGATGACAAAAGCTTAATCAATCAAAATCCTTTTAACGCGGCAAAAAATCAACGAGACCCCGAAGTTTTAACTCCTTATTGTCAGCGGGATCGGTGAAGCGGGATCGGGGGCCGAAAAGGGATGGCCTTCCACGCGACTGGGCGCTTTGATTCTGGCAGGTAAGGCGAGCACTTGGCGAAGAATAAGGTCCGATATTTTTGGGCGCGGAAGCATAACCGGGCGCAAGAGGCCAGGAGCGGCTCACCGAGGCATGTCAAATCTCCCCTCGAGTTGTCCTCGGCCCTAGATGGAATCTAAAACGATTTAACAATGGCACTTGCTCGTCTTTTCCGAGTCGGCACGGCGCGTAACACGACACGCTGGTGTTTATTCCGATTGCGCGTCGCGCGGGAGCCGAACCGCCGCGCAAGTGTCCCGACTCGCTGTCAGTCAACGATCAACCAAGCGTAAGGCGAAAGCATTGTTGCGATAACGAAATAGAAGATGGAATTGGGTCCGGGGGTTGCCTGATTGCACGTCACTCGGGCCAAATCGAAAAATATGCCGTGACCTGAAATTAATTTGAGTGGTTTCCGCAACAGCGATCGGCGTTGATTAATTGCCGCGCCGGCGTCCCCCGCGGGACGCAAGTCTTGGGACCGGCCGCGGGGAAAATCCCTCCCGTGCCGTCTCCACGTTTTGTCATTGTGATCCCAAGCTTTCCTCAAATTGTACACAATTACACGGCGACGCACGTATTCGATTCGCGTAAAGTGGATTGTGTGATTCAGAAAATAATGCGACTTTTGGATGGACGATTAAGTTATGACGGCTGCCTTCAACCTGGCGCCCACTGTCAATGCCGGGAGGGGACTTTTGTTCGCAGAGGAATATGTTAGTATAATACTCGGCATGATTACAATCCGATGTTGGCCGGCTTGATAACAGTTTATTAATTTCATTCCGATTGATTTCGGATGGATATTTCGTTTACGTTGCTCGATTTCGTATTCAATTTCGGTGGGGTGTACTAGTGAACGGCATGGTGATATTGCAGTAGAGGCGTGCAAGTATTTGCATTGAATTTTGTTGTTGATTAAATTGTGATTTCGAAATATTCAACATTTTGAATGATTTTAATTTGTAAATCGACAAACCAGTAAAATCAAGAATAAAGTATTAATATACGATTTGTAAATTATTGTAAAAAAGAACTTTTAAATAAATTCAAATAATTAAAAAAAAGTAATAATTATCTATAAGTTTTTAGATCTATGATCATTTTTAAAGATAAACGAAAAATTTTAATAATGAAAAGTTTATAAAAATTGTAAATAAATTGTTATTTGAACATGTTGATAATGTGAATTTTATAAAATATAATTTCTCATAATTATGAAAAAAAATTTTATATAAAGAACTATCTTTAGAGAAATTTATTAAAAATATATAAAAATTAAAAAATTATATAATTGTTACATTTTAACGATAGTATTGAGAAATAAAAAAAAATATCCTTCGAGCCGGATTTGAACCAGCGACCTATGGATGTCTCCATCGTAAATAACCTACTACAGTCCACCGCTCTACCAACTGAGCTATCGAAGGCTTGAAGTGAACGGCCGTAAAGTTCCGTCATAGTCCGCAGGTAGATTTCTCGGTACGTTTCTCAGTTTATTTTTGTCTTTACAATGCAAATGATACTTTTAAGTATTTTTAATTAAATCTACAGTTTATAACAGCTATAACTTTTGTAAATGAACAAAATTTCAATCTATTTTTTCTAATAATTATGAACGCCTCTTTTTATGATTTTTAATCAGTGATGCATCAAACAAATGTTTAAGTTAATCAGTTGATTTAACGTAACAAATTTTGTTCTTCGATTTTTTTAGCGTTAATAGTAATTAAAGTAAAATAATCATAATTCATGAAAAATTTAATTTCATTACGAATAAATATTTTGTTATCATTATTGAAAATTCTTTCATAAACGAAATAATATATTCCGTAAAACGAAAGTTGGTAGCTTAATAAACGTTTTTTCATTCGGTTTATAAAGTTTCAAGACGACACAGATTATTCACGCCAGAGATTATTCACCACGTGTCAAATTGAAGTGTCGAGTGGCTTTCCGCCTCGGAATTGGAAATTGGAAAGCAAGATTGAATCGCGGATTAGGACAGAACTTTAACAATAGAAGGAGAGAAGTGACAATAACACGCCACGGCGCTTGATCTCGGGATGATCGGTTTCTACGTATCTTTGTATCATGACGTAGTATATAGTACGTCGACGCGTATTTTCGAACCTTTCTATCGACGATTTCGAGATTAACCACTTTACTTTTTTCAATACTTACCCTTACATAGTAGACTGTCATGCAATTCACCATTCTGCGACGTTGTTCAGTTCGTTGTGAGTCTGAAAGCATTCAAAGCAAATAAATTTATGTGAAGTTAAAGCAAAATTAAAAATAGGCAATGTTATACAAAAAAATTAAATTTAATTAAAGTAAATGATAAAATTAACACGTTGTGGTGTAATTTTTTTATTAATATTACCAATATATACGTATAAAAAATATCGTATAAATAATAGTACAGATACACAATTAAAAAGATGCAGTAAAATTGTGAATTCAACTTTAGCGCTGTCCTCCAGTTACTGGCTGTCGGTAATTTGTAAAATTTTCTTATATATTTATGACGTATGCACCATAAAACTGTAAACAATATTTACAGAATTTTATGACAAATTTGTTTTATTTGTTATAGATATTTTGTATATATGCTAAAAATTTATTAATTCAAGAAAATTTTAGTATTTGCATTCACGTCGATCTGGGGAATTAGTATTTTATGTAACATTTATTTAATACGTCATAACAAAATAATCATAAAATCCAAATAAATTTGTTTCTCAACGTTGATTAGAAAGACGACAAGCGAGTGATTTCCGTTTTGCGTTAAAATATTCAGTGTTTACTTAAAGCGCAATGAAAAATACATTTGGCCACTTGAAACAATGTGTCGTTAACAATTCAACCGATAGAAGAAAGTTCGATCAGTAATGGGCCACTTCCTTTACGAGCCGAGCAGCGAACCAAAGAATCGCGTGTCAAGGCTGACTAGAACGCATGAAACTTTATACCTTAGGAATCCCATATCCGACGGTGCTCGCCAATCACCATTAAAACGCCGTGGTCCCCGTGTTTCATGACCCGATACAGTTTACATAAAACTATAAAGTTATGGCTGCGCCCTAGACTGCGCAAGGCAGACAACGAGAATGAGAATGAGAATAGGGTGGCTATCGTAAAGACGATGGGGTATTTTTACATGAAGTCATTAAACCAGTTTATTGCCAAACGAATCGCTTGGCCCCTTAATTACGTAAGATCCCTGAAATTACCCAAAGCTTCGCATTTGTCCGCTCAAAAGTCGTGCTCGCCAATTTTTTCGCAACTAGTCATTCGCGAGTCGTCTTTTCTATCGTCCGGGTTCTGGACGTTCAAAAAATCTATCAACCCGAAGCTAACATCGAGCATTTTATCCAATCTTAAGATGCACGTTTAAGAGTAAACAAGAAATTTTGTGAATTTTTCAATCTAGATAAAGAACACTTTGTGCTTTCTTTAATGAATATACGTTTACATTTTTTTTATTTTTTCCACACGTTTTTCTTCCACGTGGCAAGTTAAATTCAACCTGATAAATAAGTCGATTAATAAAATGCCGATTTATTTATGTTCACATTACTTTCTATTTTCGGAAATATCCATTTCGACCCCTACAAAATTTCGTCACGTTTCTTTGATATGGCATGCAAAATTCACAAGTACAACCGTTTCGCTCTTTCAACCGATAAAGTCCAATTCTCACGTTCGCGTCATCTTTATGAATCTATAATACTTTTCGCAGGTAAGAAAACGACGTAACATCGACTGGCGCACACGTCGGGCCAAGAAGGGTCCAACGTTTCGTACCTTTTCGTTGCCAATACGTGACGTTTTTCGTCGCCAATTTATTTATGGCTTGCGGATATTGCCAGCGAAATAAAAATGTTTTTCCATCAATTTGTCGTCATCGGTTTACAACTTACAGGAACAGGATGTAACAAGTGCAATAATATTATTATCAATATTTCCAGTGACGCCGGTGTATATAAACTCACTGTGGCCAAGCATAAAAGTGTCTCTATCTAGTTCATTCGTTTTATACGCGGTCGCCGTAAAAGGGCTCAATAAAAAAGGAGCGACGTGAATTTCGACTATATCGGGTAAACATTTTTCCGTAATACAAGCGAGCGTTTACGACGCACATACCACGCGGCTGCATGTAAAGGTATTGTTAACAGATGACGCTCATGAAGATGTAACAATAAGACGTTACGATTGGCTGCAGGACGAAAGGCCGATACCCGGCAAAAACGGCGATTTTACCGGCCCTTGTAAAGACCGGCCCTTAAGTTACTAGACAAACAATTTTTAGTGGGTTGTTAAGAATTCCATGCTGCAGCGCGGAATTATCTCTATAAATACAAAACAAATTCATGGAGTACAGAGTATACGACAGCGAATGGAATCTGTCGTGTAAAATGTTCATATCGAGTTATACAGCCGAAAATAATGTCACTGGTAGACAAATAAAACATTAGCTAACGAGGTTCAAGAGTAGATCGGAAACAGTGTTTTACAGAGCTTTAAAATTTCTTTCGAAATCAGTCGCAATGAAGACGTCAGAATTCGTGTCATAAAAGTTGTGATATAATAACATTTAAATATTTATTTATGCGTCTAAAATCTGCAAATAGACATTTTACGTTTTATAACGTCAACTATTAAAGTTAACTGACGAGTCTTTTAAAACATATTTTACTTTTATCATAGGAGTAATACAATTTCAATACATATTGAATCTGTTACGTACTGAGAAACGATTCTCTAAAAAGACGTTCGATAAACAATTTGGTCCGACAACTTGAATCTTCTCATCAAATCATAAAATCAGGTAAACTATCGTAAATGAAAAAAAATCGTGGACGCGAGCTCGGTTTTGGAGCAACGGCGTAAAATCGTCCGCGGTCTTATTAGAGCATCGTAAAACTATTAAATTTTCAGCGCGTACTTGGCGGCTGTCTTTCAGCAACTGGTGTCCAGCGCACTCGAAGAGATAATCGCCGTGTGCCGGAAATTATTTTAAGTCGAGTAGCCTTTGAGCGCGACGGGCTCGCGCGCGCCATAATTCACACGTAATGAAATTCGGTCCGTCATCCGCAGTGGCCGAAAAACCCGGTCTCCGCATTCTCAGAGTCAAGTCTCGATCTGTGTCACCATAAACATTTCATCTCGAAATGATAAATTTGAGTTACGGCGAGCTTAATTGCGTTCTAATTTTAGTCGCCGGCTTTATTGTCGGTCGCGTAAGCAGCGAGGACTGTTTGTTTGACACGGCGAAATCCGACGTGGAAAATGGCAATATTTATTGTCGCGCAAGCAAATGCGCTCAGGCGGGGCATAAAATGATAAGCACGCGACGGCTAAACGAAAAGCACTCGAGGCGCGTAAAAAATTGCGGCGTCTTATTTAAACGCTTGCTTATTCCCAAAGACGCGCGAGCTCCTAATAAACGTTTTTACGATATAAGTTTGAGGGTGTGCCTTGCAATCGCAAAGCGGAGGGCGAGATCGGCGTTAAAAAGGGTAGGCCGGGGAGGTATAATAAAACGCATTATAATTGCCATGACGCGCGTAAATCTTAAATATCGGACTTTTACGACGACGAGAAATTGGCTCAAGACGCTACTTGTCTCGGAAGCCCGCCCGAACTGATATCGCTGCGGGCGAAAGGGAAGCGAAATTATTTCCTTCGATTCGCGCTTTTATGAAATTTGTATACTTTATTGGACAATTTATGCCGCGGCTTATGCCTACGAAAAGACCAGCCCAATCTATTTTTCTCATCAACGATTCGCATTTGGTATGTAAAGTTGGGTACGTTTGGTTCGAGCGAAATTTCGTTTGCTGAAATTTCATGTGTTTGCGGATGAAATTCTTTTTAATGAAAACAAGAGGGAGTAGTTTTATTACGCAAGTCAGTGCTTCGAAATTGCTTTTCGCAATATTTCGCATTTTTAAATTTGTTAATGTATAATAATTGAAAAAAAAGTTGAAGGCGATTTTGCGAAAATGACAACAAACGATTGAATGCAATAGAATGAGTACTTCTTCCTTTAAAATTTAATTTTAAAATTTCATGTTATTTATAACTGTGAATGTACTTTAATGTTTAAGAATCGTTGAATTAAAATTTCTCAATTTTATGCATGTAAAATCTACACATCTGCGTTGTACTCCGATCTACAGTTGTTATTAAAAAAAATAAGAGAAACGAAGCACATATAAGCTTTGTGCTTTATGTGAGGATTTAAGGAATACGCGACGTAGTCATAAACTATAAAGATTCGAGTCATAACTCGAAGCGGTATCGCATTTTATTTAATTGCCTCGCGGCTCCCCGTCGAGCCTTCTTTCGCGTGCATAATATTATTTATTGCCGAAAAAGCTGTTAAGGTTTCATACCAAAAAGGCCCTACAAGCTCGCGAAATGAAACTCGATAAAATGTTTGTTATCCAATGAACTTAGGGGTTCGATGCGACTAAATTTGTAGGAAGTGCTTTCAGCGTTATTTCGTGTAAGATCCGATGCGAGCTTTACGACATTGCGGCCGATATTCGACATTAGTTCTGTGTCACTCTCGTTCGAATGTTTATTCTCACGACAGAGCTCGGCAATCGCAACAAAGCTCGTATTGATTCTTTCTTCTGTCACAATATATCAACAACAAAATCCATTCGTCTACTTTACCAAACAAATTCCATAATATTACTTTCACAAGAAGGTTTCAAAAATTGTATATCGATTCATAATATGTTTATATTTACATTAATATCACATACATCGAATTAAATTATTAAAAAAAATTGGAATAATGTTATAGTTTATAACAAAGTACGTTCATAATAAATCAGTGAAAAAAAGATTCTTATTAAATTTAAAATTAGTATTTAAAAAACAATACAAGCCTTTATAATCGTTTAAAAATTAAATTGATCATCTCGTACAAATGAATCAAATCTGAATTCTTAAGTAGAGAGTTTGAAAGAGACCCCTAGTAGAAATTGATAGGGCTCTGATGCGGATGAAACGCACGGCATCGATATGGCCTTGTTCAGGAAATTTGTCCTTATTAGGACCATACCGGGGCCTGATGAGAAAAACTTTTCTGATCAGGGCCCCGATGCAGATGCCATGCATTACATCTGCATCGGGGCCCTATCAATTTTTGCAGTTTCTACTAGGGACAGTACGTGAGAATATCAATTCTGTGAACACGTGACAATAATCTCCAATTCATCGTCAACAGGAATACATCTAGCTGCAAGAGGAGAATAAAATTGCCACGAGGCACTCGGTTAAATGTTGACCCGAAACGTCTGTTGTTTCGAAACACGATCAACAGAAGCTTTCGCGTGCCTAGCATTGCATCAGCCTATCCCCAGCTTCCTAACTCGATTCGATTTTATCTGCGCAGATCTAATCTTCGTTGCTTTGAAGAGCTCGGCCACATAAGTCAACGCGCTCCCGGGCCGCTAACGGTAAGAAATCGAATGCAAGATCGGCCGGCACAATACGCGATCCCTTTTTCTGTCGTGTGAAAATATGAACGGTCAGTATCGCGTTTTACCGTGAAAATCTGGCGTAAGCGCAGCTGTCATACGGCAGCATTTTGTACTCACGTTCGACGTGACTGCAAAATTATAACCCTGCGGTGACGATGTCCCAGTTGAATGTGCGATTTAATGGCGACGTGCAAGTTTAACTCGCACGATTGCTAGTTCATTGCGGCCGGACATAATATTTTCCACCGATTCGCAGCTAACCGTCGCCGCAAACAAACGCGACGGTTGCAGTAAAAGAGCGCCCGGTTTCAACGCCACGTAAATTATACTTACCGGCGCTGGCAATCGAGCAGCAAAAAAGTGCGCGGAAATGAATGAATTCGGTTCTTCTACGATACGGGAACAATTTTTTACTTTTTTCTTTTTTTTTTTTTTTTGTTTGCTTTCCTCTCAATAGTTGAGGAAAGTGAAAGTTGCCGTTCAATGGCGATGACAAGAAATCAAACGATAATACTTATTATTTTATGAGTAACACGCGATTCAACGTTTTTTCCCTGGCATTATAAACTGACCTAGATTGCAACTTCGTTGCGTCGAATCTCTGGGAATATGAAATCAGTCTTTCAACCCTTCTACGTTGATCGTGAATCGAGTAGATATTAGCATTTTGCACTCGGGAAGTATTGCATTGAAAAGCTAGTATATTATGTGATATAAAATGCGAGAAACGTTACTCTTTATCTAACCCTTGGCGTGGGATTTTTCGAGTCGATGTGGTTAAGGTGATTGCACTGACTTTTGAAATTACAGAAATCGTTTCCTATTGAAAAGCGTACGTTTAAAGTTTTTTTGTATTGACAATTGTTTCAAAAATTCTCATATTTCCACCATCATTTTTTCTATAAAGTTTTAAAATCAATTTTCAATGTCTTTGACCTTATAATTTACACGACTTTTCCGAACAAATTTATCGTCATTGCTCGGAGAAGATGTTTTACGTTAAAAACGGTAATAGATATCAATAATGAAATTGGAGTTGAAATGATAGACTATGAGAACCACGCAGAGCCGTCGTTCGAAGTGGAATATAAAAGTGTTACAAAAAATTTCGGGGCGAAGCAAATGACGTATGTAAAAACAAACGAGGGGGATTGAAATCTCGTGTGATTCTCGATTACGTCTTTCTCCATTACCGGGGGGGCATTTTATCGGGCCGGGGTTACGGGGTTCCGCTCGTTAAGCGCAAAGTTGCCGAGGATCGTCTAGCTCAAATTTAAATTGAGAAAGTATTTTACGAGCGGAGCCGAGTTTCACGGTGGCGTTGTCACATCTTGATGAACTTCCGGTAACGATCGAAGGAAAACGTCGCGGGGCGAGGATTTCGCGGAGCTAATGGATGCCCGAATTGCCCCATTCGATCGTAATTGAGCGGTCGTCGATCGAGCATAATTATCGGTCATAACGAATGTTTGCGCAGTTTCGCAAACTCTTTCGCTCTTATCGTTGTTTAATGTTAATAAAACCCGGAAAATAAGAGGACTTTCCTTTAACTGTAAAGTAGATAACGCGATTTCCGGCCAGTCAACGTCGTTCGATAATTCATTTAGTTCAATTACGTCAAGACAGTTCGAGAATTAAATTTTTATTCTTCCGCACTGCGAAACACTTGAAGCGCGAAAGAATTTCATTATGTGAAACTGCTTAAATCTTCGTGGCAGTTGATGCGACGGAATGAGACGTTTCTTTCATTTATTATACACTATTCTTGGAACTGCTAGAGAAAAATGCCAATAGACAATTACTGATATCTTTAATAATAAAATCTGGCAGTTGAATAACAGAATTAACTTTTTTCAATGTCTCAGATTGACGATTTAAATTTAGATAATTAATTTACCTGTGTAACTGTAACAAAGCAGACATGTAAACAAAGTTAAGTCTTTTCAATAAATGAAATGAAAATCAGCTCGTATGTAAAAACGTTTCAATTCCACAGTTAATACACCCGTAGTTGTTTTACAGTCGACTATTCATGCTTCTCGTTTTTTGCAATAGTTTTTACTAATTGCAAAATTAAACAAGCCATGAAATTGATTGTTGTGTAATAAATAAACCCAAGTGGATCACGTTGCAATGTTTTATTGGCACGGAAATACAATGAGATTAAAGAGTCAAGTTTAGAGTCAAATAAAATGTATACAGTAAAGATAAGCAACCCTAAGAACATTTTTAAAGTTGTGAAAGTTAAACATTTTCTCTTACAAAGTTATGATGCGTATAAGAAAGTCTCCGATATAAAAGAAATTGAACAATGAAATGGTTGATATTTACAGTAAAACTGGCCACTTGAGATAAGCACTTTCATATTAATAACTTTAGTTCCATTCAGTTCTAAGTAAAATTCATTGATAAATGAAAATTTATTTTCATATAAAGTGTTAATATTTCAGATAATTGACGCGTAATTAATTAACTATTGAATGATTATTGTTACATAAATATGGCAGTTGTTAATATCACTACTTGAGTTATGCATATAGCTAATATAACTATAAATATTTTTCTAACATTATAATAATTCGTTTGGTACATTGTCACTATATTATTTATAGATAGATACATACGATATAGATATATATTTTGATATACGGTTTTTAATTAACTTTAATACTATTATATTATCAGTATTAATATAAATATGATATTTGAATAGTCACAATTAAAATGCTAATATATTCAAGTGACGTTTGCATTTTGCTGTAACAAAATAAACGCTGCGATAAATGAAAAACGGTATTCATTTGTCAAACGTCATGAAAACGGTGATGAAAAAAGTAATAAAGAAGTTAGTTATTCATAGATATGTGTACAGTTTTACACTTATCCCCGCAGGTTCATACAAATGCCTAAATATAGGATTAACTAGCTGTCAACCGACATTTTAACTGCCTCGAATTAAAAGTATTTTCGTTACAAATGTTTTCTTACAAATTTTATAAATTAGTACTCATTTTTAAAGTGTGTCGTAATATTATAAAATATCTGCGATTATTATATTGCAAATAAAAATAGTATTGTTTTTATATAATTAAAAAAATAAACTATTAGTTGTTACTCACACTAATTTTTGTAATTATATTTGATATTTAATCATATAATAACAAGTAAATTATTTTTCCTGTTAAATTCAAATCGAAATGAAAAAAATGTCGAACACAAAGTTATTAGCAATTTATTCATAATTTAATAATTAATAAAAATGAATAAATATTTTTAATATTTATATAATATAAGATATTGGATGAAATATTTAATTTAACATTGGTTTCTCAATAATCTTTTTTATAATTTTTGAAATCAATAATATTTACTATGTATCTCTGTTTTGCTTTAATTTAAAAGTAGAAGTGTTAACTGAATTAAGATGTATACTTAGAAAGAAATTTATGTGTTTGTTTTTATCAAAACAAGTTGGTATACTTATACTGATTCGAGCGCGCGTTCAAGTAGAGTCAGAGCGCGTGCTGAGGCATCGAGGTCCCATGGTGTAATGGTTAGCACTCTGGACTTTGAATCCAGCGATCCGAGTTCAAATCTCGGTGGGACCTGTGCATTTTTTTTCTTTTTATTTATTTTTTGTTATCAACAATGCGTTTAAACTTTTCATGTTTGATACAGATATACATTTATTGATGTTGAATTTCCACATATTTTTAGTTAAAAATTAGACGTTAATTGATTAACAAAGAAAGCATCATAATTAATTACTCCATTTTAGTTATTGTATTGTAGTAATTTATTAGTAATTACAAATATACTGTGAAAATAAGTGTTAAAAGCAAAAAAAATGTGACTTTTTGTAAAATGGACAATTGTTTTATAATATATTAATATTGTTCTAAATCAAATTGTTTTCAAAATCCACTGAGATTCTTTTGTGCATTACACTACGCATGATCTAAGTTAATTATAAAATTAACATAACATAAATTTCATTTCTCATACATTATAAATTCTATAAAAAGTGTTTCAACGTAATTTCTCATCCACTGCATATTATCTTACAAATATTTTATTAACAGAGATCTAATTTATCAATACTTTAAAATGTTGTACTGTTTTACCAACAGGTATATTTACTTATCATTCAATTAATTATTCACTACTACAAAGAATAAGACAAGAACTGAAATAAAGATAATACGTAAATATGTAGGGAATCTATTTATGTGCAAGTTCTAATTTTAATACGTCAGGGATTCCTCCGCGAAGAGTCATTATCTGTCGTATTCGTTTTGCAAATCTTTTTGCCTTCAACAAAAAAGCCTTAAGAATGCCACACGATGCAAAATAAAATACGCGATTATACGCATTTAAACCAATTTACGTCATTCTAATAAAAAAAAAGAAAATTTTCTCGATAATATTAACACTACATTATCGCTTACAAAGAGATAAAAAAGGAAATAAAAAGAAAAAAGAAAAAGTACTGTTACTCTAACGTTAAAATCGTTTTAAAGAAGCGTGATCAAAACTATCAGAGACGACATCTAAACATGGAATATTTTTTGCCGCCATCATCGTTCATCGATCCATATTCCCAACCTAAAGTATCGATTCAATGCAAAACTAAATTCGCGAAACCTTCCCGCTTCTTTGATTAGTACCGTAAACTATATCGTCCCGTCAAATCGGCGAAAAACTTTAAAAACTGCAAATCGCCAGAATTGCTTTTTTATTACCCCTTTTTATCTGTGGCAATTATCTGGCGCGATTCCGATTAAACGTGTAAAAGCTTTCTTTCGTCATGTAACCGGCATAAACAACAATTATGACGATGCCGTGGATAAGAGTATTATTGCAATTTGCCCGTAACACAATTACTCATCTATTATTCAGATAATGCAATAACGTACAAAACCGTCGGGTTGTTATCGTTCTTCTTTCTCCCCCTTTGCTTCTTTGCTTTTTTTTTTTTATTTTTTTCTTTTTTGCGAAACGGACAATTCGGTTTGCTTGTCCGTCAAACATCGTTTATCTGTCAAATCTACGCACACTTGGCTTATCGCGTTCTTTTCCGTCCGAGCTTTTTTTTCGTCAAACGGAATCACGAGGCCCACTAAATATGCGGAATTGCGCGATTCGGACAAATAGAAAAGACACAGGCGTTGATATTATCTCGCTAATGGGAGGCAGACGGTAAAACAAAAAAAAACAGAAGAAAAAAAGAAACAAAAAATATACACACATACACATGCGTATATAATAACCAAATAAAAAAGAACGAAAAGACTAAACACAAAGAAAACACGAATGAACAATGATAAAAAGAAACAAAAGAATGGAAGGAAAGAGACGAAAGGGAGGAACGTCGATAATGCATTACAACTCGTGACGATCGGATAGGGATACCGTAATATTCCGTGCAATTTAGCGAAAGATTCATGAACTCGCGCGGTTTCGAAGCTTCCACTTTGCTTATGACGCATGATTTACTGCACTTGCACCGGGCATTCATCGCTTCGATCAGCAGTTCGGTTTTTAGTTTCGCGGATCGCTATTAATGTCGTCGGCGAATTGCATTCCGCGCCACTATCAGGCGGAACAATTGCTGCGCGGTTAATTCGTTTTCGAATAATTTATGCGCGATATAAATATGTGCTCAATGATGCGTGCAACGGCGCTTTTGCATGTCACGTTGAGCGCCAAACGGCGCTGCGGTCGCTGTGCGTTTTTCATTAATGCGTGCTTCGATTGTCGTGGATTTGGTGAAAAAAACCATCAGATGGTTTAATGAATCGCAAACGAGGCGTAATCGTCCATCCCGATGATCGTTTTATTATTGAATGACGCAAAGAATCTTTTTCTCACTTTTACCGATCTTTATGCTCCTTTTCCACTTCTTTGATTCCTTTTCTTTTTCAGTTTATGAATTATATTTTATGGCTTAACGCAAGTTTGACGAGGCAAAAATCAATTTCGACAGACCATGAAAAGTTATGTAAAATAAATTTCCCGCGAATAAAATATCGACGGAATTCGAGTTAATGGTTCGTTAGCGAGGTATCGACTGCGCGTAAAGTAATCAGAGTTGCTGCGCTCATCAGGTATTAATGTTAATAACGGAGTTATTCTCTAACTGTATTTTTAGAGCAGCTCGCGTTATCGGTTTTTAACAACCAGGTAGCATTTTGCGTGTCTGCGTGTGTAGTATCTGTCGAAAAATCGCGTGTTCGAACTCGAATGAGGAAATTAAAGTTAAATGAAGCAATGAAGCAAATGAAGCACCGTAAGCGCAGATAATGATGAATTTGTATATATTCGAAATAAGAGACATTTTGTAAAGATACGTCTGAGGATAAATGATATTTGTGTCTATTATCATGAACTTTTATACCTGACAATTTAATGTCTTACGAATTTCGTATCTTGAGGGATAACATTTCATTCTTTTGTCGACCTAAGCACTATGAACCCAAAGGTTATTATCTTTTGTCTTGTGTTGTACTGTTTTTAGAAAATGTTGTAAAAATAGATATGATAAATTACAGATATTTCAACTGATGTGTGAAATAAATTATTTCAAATAATAGTGTTTGGTGTATCGTTTTGTTGAAAGACATATTATATATTGGTGTGTTTGTACAATATTTAGTTGGAATAAACAAAATTAAGAACTTTGTCATTATCATATCAACTCGTAATTAAGCATTTATATAACGTCCAAGATATGCGGAACAGCAACAGAGATTTACGTTATTTCATTTTAAATGCAGACCGTAGTTAGTATCAAAACATTGAAAATTGTTATTTAATACCGATTTGGTAATAATTCTTTTTAAACGATATTATAAATAATGTTACTTCTCATATTAAATTAAAAAATAATTGAGGAGTATTACATTTTATAATATTTTCATACTACTGACATACATGCCTTTAACACGGACTCAAAGTTTCTTTTCACAAAACGGCCCCATGGTGTAATGGTTAGCACTCTGGACTTTGAATCCAGCGATCCGAGTTCAAATCTCGGTGGGACCTAACTTTTATTTTTAAATATTAAAATGTGATTAAATATGTTGTAGAATTTCAGTACAGTAATAAATAATGAAACAAATTTTCATTTTTTATCTTTTTAAAATGTGATTAAAAATTAAAAAATTCCTATTTCCTTGAAGTAAAATGATGAAATTCTAAATTTATTTATTAATTATATTTAATGAACTCATTCATTTTCATTTATCTTAAAGCGAAAGTTCATGATAAAAGAGGTATATCTCATTCCAAGATTATTAGTAACCGTTGTCTGAGAAGTTTGTAATGCTGTATTGAGAAGGCCCCATGGTGTAATGGTTAGCACTCTGGACTTTGAATCCAGCGATCCGAGTTCAAATCTCGGTGGGACCTACTGCCCTTTTTATTTTACAATTTTATTACATATTTATAATTTAGATTGAAGAAAGCATCACAATCACAATTCTCCTAATAATCCTTGATTCACTGTCAACAGTAGCTAATCACGGCGTTTAATTATTTTTTGTTACTAATATAGAATATGTCGTTACGTAATTGAAAGCTCAGTAAGTGAAACAAAAGATGGTTCAAGAATATTAAAAAACAATTTAATCTAACGTTTAGTAAGCGATGTCACGATACCTACGAGAATGTGACATAACTTGTTTGGCATCTTTCCCTCTTTATCTAAAACAAGAATGCGTTATTAAATCTGGTTACTCGTTCCAAAAGCAAACCTCTCAATAAGGTCCCATGGTGTAATGGTTAGCACTCTGGACTCTGAATCCAGCGATCCGAGTTCAAATCTCGGTGGGACCTGGTTTATTTTTTTTACAATTCTCTTTCAATCTCGTTCACTAATTAATTTCTATTACTATTAATTTTTATTACTATTAACTTCTATTCTCGGTAGTGATATGGTTATAATAACCTTCATATTTATGATATGTTTTTCGCCAGACTATTATATTATATTAAAAATAACGGAAAAATAAATAACAGCTACGTATAAAAAAAGTTGTTAAATTCAATTGATCTCCTGATTATCATTGACATGAAAGTAAAAACTGGATTCAGCATACGGTGTACGATTTCTTTCGAGATTATTGTCTTTGAATGCAGGTGATCCATGTGATTGAACGCAATACCCAAACGCATTATTTAATATTTTTCTGCCATAGTACATCGGTTAAAAGATCGATGTTTACTCAGCGATTTTTCTAGCATTCGTTGTTCGAATAAAACACGGTTTTACGATTCAGTCGAGACACGGTGATGGTATTGTCAGGTGTACGGAAACGCGCGTCTCTGGCTTGCATTATTGGCGAGCGCGATAGAAGAGAGAGAAAAGAGGGATAGAATGAGACCTATTTACCGAGTGTATTGCCGCGTTGGAATAAAAAAAATATAACGACAATCCAGATGGAAAGGCAATAGAATCTGCGACTACGAAGATAAATGCGCGCTTATATACGCCTGGGCTTTTATGTTGACTGAATATATGCTGAAAACCGCGTTTTACTGATTAAAACAATAACATATTCTGTTAAGGAAATCAATAATCAATTTTTATAGTTTAACTGATTGTAATTGTGTGACTTCGTTTTCGTAATAGCAATACAATTTCGTAAATCTTTATGTTCCATTAGTAAAAAAAGGTGCAACATTTACAAAAATTAAAATTAATTCTATATTTCTTTGACAAGCAATATTCATCATTATTTATAAATAAACAAAAATATTTCTGCGCGTATTTGAATTTTATTTTCTGCTACTATTAAACCGTTACCAACAATTATCAAACCGGAAGATGTGGCATTCAATGAAATTCGTTTACATTCTAATTGAAACATTAAAATGTTGACCATAATTCACGAAAAGTATCAACATTAATTTAATCTTGAAAACACGTTTCGAGCGTAAACATTAATGCATTTTAATGAAACAAAGGAAGAAATTCTCGACGAGCAACAAACGTCCATGAAATTTACTAACATTTGGATACGGCTTGTACGATCGTAAGGCAGCAAACTGCAAACGACGCGCGCCGTAATCAGCATTCGATCATAAAGCTAATGCTTGTTTGCGAAGCGGACAATAATTTATCCGTCCTTTTTGGAATCAACAGTGTTACCCGAACGTATTACAAGCTGTCGTTGTAGTGACATTTTTCGCCGTTTCTTAGTGCCTTTAAACGAGCGAGCGCAAGGGCCATTTAATGGTCCGCCTATGCTTACGCAGACACTTAGCTTGTTTACGCGCTTCTTTCACCTCGTTAGCCGGACGTTTCTATTTGGTGATTCAGTGCATGGGGTGTTTGACAATTTTTACGAGCCCTTTTTAGCACTCCCCCGTCGTTCGCGCCGCGCGCCAGAGATACGCCATTATGTTCCCGTTACGTTTCAACTTTACAGGCCGCAGTTACAACGGTCCGGTAGCTCGTAAGACATTAATAAAAGTCACGGCGCGATACGTTATCGCGCGATAATCGGCACAATGCGCGGATAGGCGATACACTTCGCGGCAATGTCCAGACTTTTTTCGCGCCAGCCAATTTCTCGGCGTTTGATTTCATAATTAGGAGTCGCGGCGAGCCGCCGACCGCGAAGGGAGAGGAGCGCTCGAAATAACGAACCTCGGCCGTCGAACGGTAGCGTATCGCGTTGTTTATCGCCACGTTTTAACCCGCGTCAAATGATTCGATGATAGTTATGTGTAAGGTAAACGACTCGGTTATCGGCCTTTAAGTCGACACTTCGGGAGGTACGAGCTTAGCTTTAGTAGCCAAATGAAAATATTCGATCGCGAGCGGCCTTATCAGTAATAAACTATCTTCAAGCCTCTATAAACGATTTAACTGGTTTCGATACTGTTTTACTCGTTTTGAAATCATTTCGAGCGGTTGCGCGTGAATAATAAAAGAGACGGTTCTATTTGTCTGTTATCAAATTTTTAATAGCGATGCTCTTATTTTCATGACTTTTTAGCAATTTCGGGTATTCGTTGAAGCGGATGGGAAAATATTGTACGTATATTTTTTTTTCTTTTTTCAAAACTGAACGGCCATTAGTGACGTATATCTTGATTTGTTAATTTTGTGAAATAGAAGTAAATGAATAACATAGTGATAAAGTTAATGTTTACAAATATTTTCACTGTGTAATATAATAAAACTCTTTATTCAATACTTGCTAATGAACCGTGAGAATTTTTGTAATTGTATTCTTTTCAGCATTTGATTTTTCATGAGACCGATTCCACATTTTCTATTTAAATGTGCCTACATTATTCACGCCATTATCTATGTAAATTCGGCCTTTAATCCTACAAATCCAACAACGACTTTTCACCCGTGAATATTGAGTTTGTAAGTAACACCTTCTTCTCATGCCACTTGCTATAACTTAGCGAATCGACAACTGTCTGGAAGTATGCCCCCTTCCGATGCGTTACGAGCCCCTAATTGAGCGGAAGACAGCTATAAATATTATTCTTTTCTCTAGGGGTTGATTTTATAATGGAACCGAGTGAAATAAGTATAAGTTACGCACCGGAAGCGGATGTGCGATTTGTCTGATGAACGTGAAAGGTCTTTCAAGATGGAGCGTTCCATTTTAACCGTAAAACAAGATTTCAATTCAAGCACATCAATACATAACAGAAAGAAATTGCTCTTACATTAAAAATATCTGTACAGAAAAGTACCATTAAGAAATATTTAATTTGAATTCTCACGGTTTATTATAATTTAACGTGCCATTGAGTCGCCGGTAATAATTACAGAAAATAAAATGCTTTTCATCCGGATCGAGTGTCAGTGCGTTTGATACTTGATCAACGAGAAAACCGCGAGTGATAAAAGGAGCGGTTCGATTTAAAAAAGCCTTACGAAAGATCCCCGACGAGTAGCGGTGAAAAAGGAGCAGCCCTTTCTTTCCGGCTTTTTGTCCCCGCATCGAGACAAATCTTAATGAATTTCTAAAAAAGAAAAACGGCCGGGAGAAAGGCCACCCCGCTCGAACCTTCATTTATCCGTATACGCGGCCGCGGAAAATCGTTACTGCGAGATGGCATCTGTTGCTTATCATCGGTGTACCTTACTTTTTATTTGAACAAAGCGGAAAGATGAAAGGCGCGGCGAAACAGGAAGCTAAGGAAAAGAAAAGGACGCGACGAGGCCGCGATCAAAACGTAATGGCGGGGCTACATTATGTATATAGTGTATCAAACGCCGTTGAAATGTTCGAAATGATCGAAGTGCGGTGCGCGCTGGCAGCAAAGAGTCTTTTCTGTGCATCGGAGTACCTACGCATTGCGAGGGTAAACTGTAAAGTGAATCTCATTAGTCGTGCCCCGTTGCATGCCGGCAGGGGCGCTACTTTGATGTCAAACGACATCCCCCCGGGCGTTTGGAGCACGCGCCATTATTGTTATTATGCATAAGGCCGTTTATAATTATTCCAAAAGTAACCGGAAGTCGCAGTCTGTGTGATAACGCTCGAACCCTTTCTCCCAATGAGGTTCGACGACCGACGCTTCGTTTCCGACGTTTCGAGGATCGATTAACATACGGATGGGAAGATCGCACCGGGCTACCCCAATCACGTGTGAACGTCGTCGAAAGATCGGCTGCGCTGTTTTTGCAAACAAAATGTATAATCACATTAAGCGTCAATGCATCTTTCAACGCTGATTGCCTTTGATATTATACTCTCGACAATTCCCTTTCGAATAGAAATTGATCAGTGAACGTCAGTTGTAAATTATATCTACTTGATCCCAAACAAAATTTGTTCAATTAATTCCCTTGGTTTAAAAAGAAACTTTTTTTTTCAATAGAATCCATTTTCACGAGAAATAAATCCATTTGATCAAAAAATGATCAACTTAATTTGCGAATTTCATACAAATTTTTTTGATTTTTTAAGTCAAGACGAGCACAAATGTTAGGTAATTGAAATTCGCGAAAATTGGCACACGTAATTTGCCAACTCCTAATCAAGATATCGCATGCGATAAACTGCTCGGCAAAAAGTATCGCGATAATCGATCAACGATCGTTGTTTTCCGTCATAAGCCGACAATCAATTTCTCCTTATGTCAACGCTGTAATTTATACGGCTTTTAACGCGATGTTTGTGTTCCGCAAAAAACGATTATCTGCATTGTAGGTTGCACGCAAAAACATGTAATTACGTCTCAAGGAGTAACGCGCCGAGGAGCGCGTAAACGTAGCGCGCATCTGGATTAATACGTAATTTCACGATCGGGGATAATAAGTCTGCGAGTATTTAAATATCGCATAAGTGATTAAGCGGGAGAGCGACGGGGCGCAGGGGGCGCGCAGTGAATTCATTACGGGAGCCCCCTTATCGCGCCACGTGACCTCGCGCGGCCATGATGGATTTTGAAATGCGCGGGAAAGCAAAGGGTAGCTCGCAGCGCCGGAGACAACGCGAAGGATGATACAAAGAGGGCAGGGCGCTTGAATTAACGATCACAAAAAGCGTGCGTGTCACGCCTGGTGGTAAAATGGTCTGTGACTAATGCGCGATTCTTCGCGCACTCGAGTTTAAAAGAGTCACGGTGCCGACTAGAAAATCATTGGCATATTGTTCGACATCGCCGACGCCTCTGCCACCAACGTCGCCGGCCTGCAATAATTAATGACGAGAAGCGACTTCGTATTAGCCCGGCACCCTTCGCCCGGCGCTAATGACCTATATCGATGACTGCTCGTGCGCGCGTTCGTGTATCAATGTAAGAACACGAGAAACTTTACTCGGCAATCGTAATGAGGACAATGCGGCTTGCCCGTCAATTTCGCACCCCCATTGTCTGGTCCGCGTGATCAATGTACCGTGTCGAAAACGATATCTGGAGGGTAATAGATTTATCGTTCTGTTTGGGAAAGTTGCCGATGATAATAATATCAAAAATCGGCGAAGGGTCGTGTATGCGAGCGTAAGAGGCTTGTATGATGTTGGTTTTTGTCCGGAATAATGTTTGACTAACGACTCGGTGGTTTTCTATGTAAATACGTTAGAAGAGTCGATCTTAATAATAGTGTTTGGAATTGTCAAATTTAATACAATATTGAATAGGGGGTTACAGACAACTTTATAACTTGTTATGTTTCTGTTGGCAGATTGAATAATTTGATTTATCGATTTATAAAAAATAAGAAGTAATTTTTTATAATAATTTAGCTCGGAGCATTTTTATAAATTTGTTAAAAATGAAAAGGGATAAAAAAGTTTTTCGTGTTTGGTTTCGGAATGTGTGAAATAATAAAAGAAAAATGAAATAAACCGCATTGTTAGAAAAAATTCGATGCTTTTTCTTTTGTTGATTTTGGACGATTTGCAATCGAACAATACAACTTTTTTTTGAAAATCCTTTTTATGTAAAATGAACAAACGAATCTTCTTTTAAATTTCAAACATTCTTTTACATACAATTATTGTACATTCTTTTACATACAATTCAATTGACAAAATTTATTATTTAAATATATGGAAATTAAAAAACCTTTGTTTATTCATATTGTAATTCTATACTTTAAATTTTTGCTCGTCAAAAAGTCTTCAACCAATCACTTTATTTATACATGATATCATTTCAACACCACTGAAATAAAAATAGTATTAATCTTAAAATAAATTAAAAAATATGTTTTTATTTTCCCAAGGCTACTTTTCACGTCGCGTCTCTCCCGTATCGTCAGGAAAACAAACATTTGCTAAACCCTTTTTTAGTGCACAATTACTCCTATGTACTTAAAAAGTGCAACTATTCCGACCATTTTCGGGGCGCTACATCTACAATTACGGCAAAACACGAAATGGAAATTTCGCGAAAAATTAATCCCCGTCCGTAGCGTCCGAAAATCCTCAAAGCTCGTTCATAGTCGACAGAGTGCCTAATCTAGCAACGAAATCCCATAGCGAGGCAGCCGAGATTACAGGCATTGAGCAACAACTAATTGCGACATTTCCGTCGGCAAAAGGTACGGCAAAAAAGTGCCGGCGACATTCCGCAACTGCGCCACGTTGGCAGAACGAGCGCGCGGGTAATCGGCGCGATAAACCGGCTTTTGGGATAGGTCAGTGAGCGGTCGACCCTCGTACACAAGAACCCGGCCGAAATCCACCACGCTCGATGTATCCCGGAGTAAACATGCCGGCAAATTTCACCGCGTTACACGCAAACCCGGGGTGCATTACTTTTTCCCCCAAGACTCATTGTCGATGACACCCCGTCTTGCGGGTGTGGCGCGTCGTCACAGATGCCACGATGCGGGTCTTATCGCGTCACGGAATCTCTCCCGCGGTTCATCGCGCGTTTTCGATCGTTAGTGCGCCGTCGGCGTTTATCATTTCACTTTTGGTGGCTCCACCACGATAATGCCAGGGGGACCCCCGTGACGCAATTGTGTCGCTTTCGTTACAGCTTTTGCCATCGTTGCGTCACCGACGGCGCGCAATCTGCGGGAGCTCGTCGTAAAAGACCTTTTCTTCTTCGCTCCCCCGGCGAATTAAGAGGACACCCATATCCGCGATACATCTAACCAATTAGAAATCAAGGCGGCGCTTTGTAACGCCGATCGCTCCGCAGATACCTTTCGCGAGGGTCAGACGTGCGTTACGATAACAAAGCTAATTATTTCTGCCACTTTGTTTGCGCTTACACGTTCGCGCCTTTGATCTTTCTATCGATCGTTACGACCGACTTTTCGATCACTATCTTACGGAACACTTAATCTTTGCGAAAACGCCGGTTAAGTACTCGCCACTGGAGCGGTTAATGAGGAAAGGTAGTTACGATGGTAGATGAGCAGTAAATTGATCGGCAAGTTGAATTCACACTTGGCTTTGTTCGGTTTGATAGTGGAAAAAAGTTTCTGAATAGGATAGCAATGATTTCAAATTTTGCGAATACGTTGTGTCGTCCAACGAATGGATAATCAGAATGCAAATTTGAATAGCATTACCATGTTTTCAGAATTTTTGCAAAGCCGAACCTTGTGAAGTTATTATACATTGAGAAAATATAAAAATAAAAAGTTATTTATCATTTTTTGAATGTTCATTTGAATATTCCACACTTTTGAGTTATTAATACAGCCGCCTCAAATGGCTGAGGATTGAAAAAGTGAATACAGCAAAGCGCCACTGATTTGTCCGAGGAATTTGTGACTCACATCCAAATGCAACTCTACTTTTAAACCAACATATTTTCCACAGTCTTTTGCACGCGACAATTTTACCCCAAGAATAACTTTGATGGTGTTAAAGACCCGCCAAAGTACGCGCTGTAAAGCAAAAGCGCGTTTTCAGTTGTCATAATGAGAAACGAAAACGCGCTGTCCAGCGTTGATTAAACCGGCCACCGTTTTTGGCTTTCAATTTAAAAACACGTTTGACGGACGTTTCGCGAATTCATGTAGCATGCTTCTTTGTTATGACAGCAAACGCCCGCACTTTGACCCATATACTGCAGGTGTTATGTACGGCCTAAACAAAGCACAATTTGTTGGTGATGGCGTTCATATGCGCTTAAGAAGAGACTAAATTACAACTCTGGCATGGCGCCAGGAGGCTTGTCCGCTATATATATATTTGGGCACATATATCTATATATATATATATACATATATACATGCATACATGCGACATGGCTGTAAGTACAACTTTCCCCTATGTATCTTGTGAAGCCGCTATACCAATTCCAGGGGAAAGTTATACGCGTGTGTGGTTTGTAGGTGTTTGATCTTCTATGGGTGAAATATTGCGATTACTGTGACGAGAAAAACACCGCACTGACTTCAGAGACAAGAAAATGGAAATACTTTTTTCCTTCGCTTTAATCGACGATTGGCCATAGGAAAACTCATTTTAACATTCCGGAATAAAAGTTTTGACGTTCGCAGTTCTCTTTGTGGAATTTAGTCGGGGCGCATGTTTAATTTAAATGTATCGTATGTTATTGCTTGAATGCGAAGTAATTCTTTTGTTAGAGGAAAACGATTTTGATTTCACGTTGAATTGTATCGTTTTGGAGATCCGACATTGTGTTATGAGATAAACAATTATTAATAAAGTTGTATTAATTTGGCATTTCACTTCGGGCATGGTATAATTAATATTTTGACGCAGAAAATAAAATTGGTCGATATTTCATTATAAGAGAGACATTGTCAAATGATATTACTGTGAAATTTGAAAATACAAATCAAATTAATATGAGACTTAATAAATGAGACTAAATAAATTAATATGAGTGGCAGTTTTTATTAATTATGTTATTTAAAATTCTGAATTATAATTTCAGATTTAATATTATAATAATTACATTATTATAATATTGAATATTTATTACAATGTGCTTAATAAATTAAAAGGCCGCAATATATAAGGTCATATTTTATTATGTCAAATATTGTAAGCTTTTTAAGCAACTATAGTTTTGCTACTATAATTTTTTCTCTGCAAAAATAACATACCTATTCATACCTAGGCACAACAAATATAATATTAATATATAATATTTACTCACCAATCAACGATGAATTCGCCTCGAATAATATTGACCCCATTTCCTAGCGAGAGAAGATTAATTTAATCCTCCTGCTGCATTACGTCAAACTCCGTGAACTGAGTCTATTATTCCCGAACCGAAGAAACCTGCAACATTCGAATAAAGTCTCAAAATGAAATTACAAAGCAAAAATGTTAATTCAAACAATTAGGCAAACCCACGCGAAACGTCAATCCCAAATAAAGGGGGCGCAGAATCGCCGCACCTCCCCTAATTGCACGACACTGCGAGACACGATTTGCATGGAAACGTAATGAAAAAAGCGCCGCGAAGGAATTAGAGACGCCCGGGAATGCGGGAAACGGGCGAAATCCAAATTCCTCGGCGGCCACAATTCACCGGGCGGCCCTCATCGACAAATAAGTCGGGTAATTGGATGGGAGCAGGAAAGGTGGTCTCGCGGGCGACGCCAAGAGCGATGACAAGGGGCCATAATTTATAACGCACGGCGATATCCACGGTCAGCCTTGGCCGCGTCCGCAAAGGGGTGAGATTAGATCCGTCGAACGTCCGGACGGCGGGGCATATATCGTCGTTGTCTTGTGGCTCGACGGCCGCGTCTGTTCGGTGGTGCACGTAGCCGGGTCAGGCGCGCGTGTTTATCGACCATGCGTGTCCGGGCGTGTGCGGTGTGGGTGTGTGGTGTAGTGCACGCACACGCGCGGCCACAGAGGGCGCAGGCTGCGTCGCGGATTGAGTTACGGGGCTGCGGACAGAGTGATGCATTGCCACAGCGGCGAAGGACCGGGTCCCACGGGACGCCGAGGCCTTACCACCTCACACCATTAGACGCCGCGGCGGGAACGCTTGAATTATTGGAATATCGACGCCAGCGGGCATTAAGTGCTTCAATTAGGAATATTATTGCTTGCGCAATCCCGCGCTGCCTTGATTACGCAAGAACCGGCCCTAAATACGCATCGAGACATGTGCGATCGCCGGGATCAAACGATCATATATCCCTGTCCTATCATTATTTGATAGTTAAGCCGTTTTCAACCGCGTTATCTCGCTCCTGTTTACGATGATGTGTCGCCAGCGGCCGAGATTAAAGCGCGCGCGCGACCGGTCTTGTGGTCGGCAATTTTCGCTTATCTTCGCCGGGGCATTAAGCGCGATCGGCCCGAGCCGCCGGTTTGTTTGCGTTAGAAGAAATTTGAGTTGTCGCGGATTGCGGCCAAACGTACGGCGCCGATTTAAAGATCAGCATTAAGTTTAATTACGTAATTACGCCGGGCCCGCTTCGGCCGAGCATTATCCAGATTAGCCGCGGTGATTTGCGATCTTACGAATCAACTAAATATATCCGCCTTTATATATACTCGCACGTAACAACGTGGAAATTCCTTGCTCTTGTAACGCTCGCCTGCCGTCCGCTATAAAATCGCCCGGGTAATTTTAGTCGCGCTCCACCGTCCCGGACCGTCCTATCCCGATTCGTTTGTATCTTCCGACCTGTCTAATCTCCCATCTCCCGTCTTGCCGGCTTCCTACTAACACGCTTATTTTCTCGCGGCAAGCGCCCGGCATTCTTATCGTTGCATCAGCCTGGCTTCTGCGCGGCCAATTTCCAGTCGAACGTTAGGTGCCCTACGTGACTCGAAAACAATGCTCGATGAGATTTTCCTAACTCTGTTTGGATTGATATTTTATTTTCGCGTTCGCGACTCGTTCGGGGCACTCGGATGGTTTTTTGGACTGAAACAAACTACGCATTGCTGCCCCGTCATTAAAGGTCTGAATATTCATGGAAGAAGTATGTTGGAGAAAATAAGACAATCCCTTTTCTACGGGCGAAAGTATAAAACATGAATGGAACAATTTATTCGTGTTTCATTACCGCGTATAATTGTATCGCGTTTGTTCGTAGATAAAAAGATGCATAATTCATGAAACGACTCATTGAGTTTAGTTGATAATTCATTCGGAATAAAAAGCGCAAATTGCAAACTATTGTCTCTAGTAAATTCGTTATTTGGAATTAACTTTTTTAACCCACTTTTTTCTGAAAAAATGGATAGCGACGTTAATGTGCGATTCAATGGCAACTTGCGTGGCGAAATTTTACAGCTGATTAAGCGGATAAACGATTCATAAATCGTTGACACAATTATCGAGGTTTGTTTTGAAAAGTTTAGTCAATAAAACGGGGCGCGTGGCATATTTGAAATGCCAAAACTACAGGGCAATATTTACGGCATTGTTTGACACTCGCACGGCGAAGCGCAAAAATAGTGACAGTCATTGCGAATTCGGGTGACTCGTTAAAAGTAATTTGTGTCTTTCCCATTCGCTAATGCCCCTATTCGAACAGTTTCGACGGCACTTTATTTTTATTTAAAGTACCCGGCATCCGGCAGTCGACGGACTTGCGCCGACTGTCTCGCTGCTCGTTTCGTTTTCGTGCGATTTCAATCGATTACCGCGATTAAAATAAAATGTAAATGCCCCAGCGCGATCCGTGTGTTATGCAAATTCGTTTCGGTAATCGCTGAGTGGAGGATGATGTCTTCCTTTACTACTAATAGCCGGGAAAAGTAAAAAAGGCAAAGCCCGCTGAAAGAAAGTTACGGAACGTAGGTATAAATAAAAGTGACTGAGGAGCGAATGCGACTGACTCATCTCCCCCTTTTCTTTCCGACGTATTTCAGTAAATTGTACACCGAAGGAATTGTCGCGGCCGACTTTTTTTGCGTCAACTTTTTGACGAGAAATATTTTTGCGTACGACAAAGGACGTGTTTTAATTTAACTAGCGGAATTACGCGACACTGAAATGTCATGTGTCGAGTACGCAAGTACTATGTTTATTAAATAATTGCATGGAGGAAGAGGGCACTTTAAGAATCATAATATATGTAACAAGTTGACGGTCCTGCGAGAATAATTGTATGTAATTTTGAAATCACCAACTTAACAAACTGATTACCAAACATGGTGAATAAATAATTAAATACTTTTCCACATTGTGAATGGAGTTATTAAAATTAACATCTTGATTTTGTAATTTGATTTCTATTGGATAAAGTAACACCTATACTGGTAAATTTGAAAAAGTTTTATTGTAATTCACTTTTATATACTAAAAAGTGAATAGTGACCACTTCGAAATGCTTATAAAATACATCGTCAGAATCCATCTACCATATTTACAAGTACTTTGGAAGTATTATGCGGTAGATTTTTTTCAGAAAAACTACATTGCCAGGGACATGCGATAATCAACCCTAAACATAAAGAATAAGTACACTTCGGAGTACGGACGTCCGCTCCCTCGGGTGCACTTGGCTTCAATAGTTGAACGAAATTGCCGCGGACGTGGAAATTCGTCTTATTTCCTTCAGCAGTGCTGATTCCGTTGACCTGCTTCGATATTTATTTCGTTCCACCTTCACCACGTAATTCGCCTTCGATCCTTCTTCCATTATATCAACTATTTACGGTAGATAAGCAGCCTCCGGTCGTTGCACAGTCAATAAATATTTCAACCGATGGATCAACCAAGATCTCCCGGAAGAACGATAAATTAATTAATCACTCCAATTACTCATTTATTTATTGTCATTACAAAGACACATTTCCTTAAGATGAAATCGAGTATTTGACTTATGACTTGACAGATGTACATGTTTTGCTTTCTAGATTAATATCAAGGTAATATAAGTTATTAATAATTATCAATTGTCATTATAATACAACGACGCGATAAATGAGAAGTTTATTTACAAATTATAAAAAAGTTATAAAACAATATGCGATTTATAACACAAATTATAATTTTTGATGATTCTCATAATAATTCTTTCTCTTTTAAAACAATTTCGATATTCGTTCTACTTTAAAACTATTACGTACATTTTCATTTTGTTCACTAATGCAAAAAAGTCCAAACTCGATTATCTATAATTTCCCTTCAAAAAAAAAAGGAAAACGTCACAGAAACTGGAGACAAACTTTACCCTCGACGCAGTGGATTTGAAATTTAAATGACCAGTATCGGCCACCGATTGACCAATGCGCCTCGGGCGAAAAAATGCACCCCAATCTTGACGGGCTTAGCCGTAAAACTGCGCCGGCGATTCGACAAATGCAATAGTCGTGTATTCGCCGGCCGGTCGTTTGGTTCGTTCCGTGTACGGCGCATTCGAAGTATCCGCGGTGGAGTGATATCGCAAACTAATTACGAGGCCGCGGGAGCCGGAATTCGATTGCACGAATCGACCGGGCACGCTCGGTAAGGCCGAGAAATCGATGCGCGGGTGCGCGCGGCTGCCGTGCAATTTCGCGTATCCGAAGCCCGAGGCCTGCGGCGTCTACGCGGACGCGTCCGAATGGAATTGAAAGGACGCGGGCGTGCATGGCCGCGCATTCATTGATCGTTACATTCAGCCGGAATGATTAATTAGTTGTCGCGCGTTCCATGTCACCGTGTCACTCTTGTCACGGCTTTGTCACATCGTACAAACACCGGCCGGATAGCCGCGCCGAGCAAATTGCTTTGTAACCGGACTGCAACAGGCGTGCCATTAATCAACGCTCGATGCGCCGCGGCCGCTTCCGATACATTCTGCCAATTTCCAAGCTGCGCGCCAACGTTGCCCCGACTGCGGCGAAATATCGCGCCATTCGTCCGAGCCGGGGCCATTGTTCTGCATTTTTCACGCCGCGGCGCCAGTCATTTGCAACGCTCGCGTCTCCGTCGAGCAAAGTCGAAACAATTGCGCCGTGTCAGTTATCCGGCGGGCAGTGACAGTCCGTGTTATCGAGGGCCGACGGACTTCCCGGTCCTTATCGCCACTGACTTATTTCGACAAATGGGGCTGCGCTGTCAGACTCGTCGGTGCAGTTGGGGTTCGTCATATCGCGGGGGATGGTTAAAAATTGTTTTTAAAAGATTAACGCTCGCCGTTGAATACTCGGAAGAGGGGTGGTTGGTGGTTTTGTTTCGTTGAGGATTCTACGTTTTAGTTTGTTGCAGTAGAATTGCAGTGCAATTGTTAGTCCTGTTTATATTTAATGGAAATTGGATAATGGGGTAGTATTGTGCATGATAACGAGGCTGGAGTGGAATTACAATGAAGTTTTAGCCGTTGTTTACTGTGTTGTAGTGTCGGATTAACTTTGTTCAAGAGGGAGAATAAAAATTAAAATTTAGTGTCAAGTTAAAATTGTATATAATTACAATAAATCGTGATAAATAATTTTCAAAAAATTATTTTTGATACAGTGAAACTTTAGATGAAGGCTATGACATCTCAAAGTACGTATAAAATTTTGAGATGCCGTAGCCTTTATTTGAAGTATCAATATATACAGGAAACATATATTTATTTATCGAAGATATTTTTATCGAATAAAGGCTGTAGCGGGATAAGTATGTGAAAATATCATTCACACTCTTTATTATTTTATATCTGTACGAAAGTTTTCATTCTAAAACAAGAAAAAAATTGTTCAATTTTTCAGACTGCCTTTTGACCTATAAAATTACTTTTACGACCTTTGGAATTACATTGGTGTAAAATAATCGCAATAACTTTTGAAACCCATTTTGAAAACAAATTCTTTTTAACTTGTGGAGCCATCAAAGAGGGTTGAAAAATCCGGAACTTTTGTAGTGACGTTTAATTTTACTCAAATACACTTTTTCATGTTTCAAACAGTGCTCTTGCAAAGGAAGTTTAATTTGTCCTCAAAACCGATCAAACATTCTTGAATAAAAAAAAATTAGGAGCAAAAAATAATAAAAAATAATTGCAGAAAATACAATTGTATTAGAGTTTCTTCAAATAGAAAATAATTTTACAATTTTAACTGAATTAAAGAATAATTGATGAATCACTGAAAGCAGTAAATTATTATTCGTGATATTTCTGTAAAGTTATTCAGTACTTTATTTTTAGTTCACATACGTTTATACATTTCACAATGTACAGCCACAAATTTATTAATTGAACAGAATTAATCAATTACTTTTATCATATCAAAATTCTTCATTATATCCAACAGAAAAAAGTACATCTCAATTCGCCGTAGGCGCTTTGTAACATTGATAATCTACGCTTAAATGCAATACGCAGAAGAATGTCGATCTGAACAATCAATCCTTTCCAACATGACGTTCAAACGGATTACAAGTCCCGAGGGTGATACAAATCAATAGATTTTTTTCTCGGTATTCCTATTTCAATTTCAAATAAAAAAATCTTTCCGACGCTAATGATTGAATATTCACATTCAATTCTTCACCAGTCAACTTGCACTGCTACGTGCGTGACATCGCAACATCAAACACCCAAACGGCGACTTACAAAACAACATTTAACGTCACTCTCAATAATGCAACGAGCCGTCCAATTTTGACTCGCTATTTCAGCTGTTCCTTAATAGACGCTTGCAGCGGCAATCAGAGGAGCTCAAACTTTTATTACACTTTCACAAATTAATCGAGCTGAAGTGGAATAGATGATTACGAGCCGCGCGAGCTAAACTTTAATCATGAATTAATAATTCCACTCGGATCGATATCCTTTCTGCAACTAATCTTACTTTTGTGCCCGTGCAAAAGACGTCGCGACGCCTACCCCGCACAGGTTCTAATTAACTCCCTCTAATTTTCCTTCCTCCCGGGTCCTGTCAACGCGTATCCAACGACGAGACGTATCCGTCGTCTGGCGTGATCTCCTTGGTTTGAAATCCAGAGGCGGCGACGCGATGAAATTTCTTCGCGTGATAAATATATAATAGCTTGTCACGCGACAAAGCGAAGGAGCGTGAGCGATGAAGAGGAAGAGTGCGCAAGATAAGAGCAAGGAAAGGCGCCGGGAGGACAAAAGTATTGAGGCGCGGCTTTAAAAGACCGACGAGTGCTTCTGTGTCACGTACACCGTTCCACGTCCTTCCGCCTTCGTTTTTTCCGCATTTCCGCATTATTTATGCTCGCTGCAAGCACACTCGGCCAAATAAAAGAGATACTCATTAATGTAAGAATCGACGAGGGGCGGATCGCGGGGGTCCGTTTCTTCGCGCGCTAATGGAGTCTTTTCATTTGCCACTGTCAAAGGGCGCGCTGGGAAACGCGAAAGCGAGTCAACGGCGCGACTAATCGTCGACGAGGATCAGCTCGTCCGTTAACGAGAATTCCGATTTTCGTCGATAAACAACCGAAATTCGCAACCAAGCTCCGGGCGACACCGGAGCCGTGCATCAACGCAATTATTAATCGGAAAACCTGTTCGGGGCGTAACGCGGCGCAGCGACATCTTGCGTTAATGTACCAGGCATTGTCAACACGTGGCCGTTATAGCCTCGTTACGTGGCATCGGCCTGCTCCACCTGGTCGATCGGCTTTTTTTCCGCCGGCGTGTCAAGGGTTAGGCGCTGGGTCAACACTTTCCTTAGGTCGTTCGCCGATAAAGATGTGATTTCCCGGTCTGAAAGCACAAAATACTTATCGAGCACAAAGCGCGGCTGACGGTGAAAGAGTTGGAACGCTCCACTTATTGGATTCGTAACTCTTTGAAATTGTAATGGCAAAGCGCTGAAGAGGATCTCGGCGACCTTTCGCGACTCGGCCGGGGCCGCCCGAGTGCGTGAGCACACAGTATCAGACAAATGGAGAACGTTCTCCAGGAGGCCCTTGACGTCTTCGGAGGTGAAACTCGTGGGAATAGCTCAGCTTGCGGCGTCATTCGATGACCCCAGCGAAGCCGCCGGCGGATCCTCTCTCCTTTAAGACCTCAAGCTGTTGCTAAGGGATTGATGGGGTTGCCATGGCGACTGCGCCGAGGGCCTATTGTTGCACCCCGTGCTCCGGTGCCTACCCCATACCTACGTGGCATATTTATTTACGCGCCATGCCGGCACATGTGTACGTCTTGCGCACACAGCCGGGACGCCGAGTCGGCAGACGCCAACACACATGCATCATATTTATGCATCCATGCCAGTGGTACCAAACCCCTTAACGCCAAGCAAACCGGGGCAACGTCCTGCGTTAAAGACGAAGGGACACGCCGCTGTCTTAAAACCTCGGTGACATCGGCCTAGGGAATGAGCCGCTCGAGGGCGACTCGAGTATCGCCGAGAGCTCGTGGGAAATCGCCACTCCAATTGTCCTTGTTCATCCTCTCGCTGGCCGCCGTGCTAATGCGTGCAAAACGTTGCGGCAACGCTCCAGAAACAATGGGTCCCATTGTTGGCCCCGAGTCAATATACTCCGGTTTCGAGTCGTCAGGTGTGCGACGACAATTCCAGCGACCCCGGAACCACTCGAAATATGTAAAATTACACTGACCCACTTTTACAGCCTGAAAAGAAGCAATATTCGAGATTCGCCTTTGGGGTCCGCCGGTGTCCCCATATGACGGGGGATATAATTTTCACGGCTACAATGGCTCGATAGATGAGATGCGACGTTACGTAGGAGGTGCTCGCAATTAGCATGTATCTTTAATTGCGATGGGGATAAAAGATGACGCGGAGGGTTTTCAGGTGGCGAACGCGAGGACGACTGCATGGGAGCTGATGGGAGCTCGCGCGCACTTTCATCCCGCGTAATTAAAACCACGGCGTCATCCTTGCGCACGGGGGACGTAACGCGTATAATCGTGGCGCCGACCGCGAAGACAAGAGGCATATGCGCGCCCCGCACACACGCTTCCTTAACGCGCACATGTGGATACAATGCACACCAGGCGGCTCGCGCGGCCGATGATTACCCTGAGTTATTACTACCGCGGATGCGCTTTTTCCATCGACGTCATCAGCATCGCACGCATGCTGTGTCCCGATACGCTGGATCCCATTGTGCCTCGTTTCCCAATTTCAAGATGAAAAATACGTCACGGGATTGGCTTTCATTGTGGCGAAATGACGTATCGTTGAATGCAACCAAATTTGCGACATTGTAACTTCGAGAATACTGGTAATACCGGTTCCATGGGTGTTATGCGCGAAAAATTCGCTCGAGTGCAGTGGGAAATATCCCCGCCGTGTAAAACAATGACGGATTGAATGCCCACGCTGCAGTGGGAACGAAGCAACGGGGAATTACTATTGATTCTCAGATTGCCGCTACTTTTTGATAACAATTTTCATCGAGGCATTTTCGGGTGTAAAGTCATTGGGGAACGTGTGTGAATGCGGTGACGTGTATGGAAATAAATGAATAACTTTTTTCTAGACTTTGTAAGCGAAAAGAAAATTATAATATAAAATTATTGATATTTTGTGTTTTATATGTTAATATAGTATTAGGTTAATGTAATGTTGGTGAGATTGTTTTGAACAAATATACGGGTTGTTGTGATTAATTAACAGATTGATTTGTCTGTATACATTAAGTAGGCTAATGTTATAGCGATAATAAATGATATAATAAAACGTTATTAAAATCGTTAACCTCGCTCATTTAATTAATTATATAGTAATTTTATTGCATTCGAATTTGATTTATTACTCTTCAAATGTTATTGCTTTATTGAATACTTTCGCATATTAATGATAAAATTTTATGGTCATACAGTAGGAACTGTGTTAAATCTATGTTTATCTACGTTACACAAATTGACTTTTGATGGAGGAAAGTGAAAACGTGGCATTAATCTAACACAGGTTCAATTGTACACATATCAATGCCGGCAATATATCTTAATTTTATTTGATAATCATCTGATTAAAACAAAATGTTTTGTTCATTTATGAAGCGATTTTTTTCTGGAATGAAAAATTTTATTAATATTTCTAGCACCAGAACGAAAACTGTGTGACATAATTTGTTTCGATGCAATGAGAGCATTGTCATAATTAACTTTCTATGCAATTTTTTACGAATCAATTGTAAAATTACAAATTCTGCGTACGTTTTTACTCTACTTTGTCTTTTTATATACGCTGTTACATAGGTCTCTGAATAATGCACTATATTTTTAAATACCATAATTACTGCCACTTATTTTCCGTAAAAAGATGAAAAATTGAATAACTTTTATCCATCTCAATTCACTTCGCATTTCTCCTCGCTTTACTTTATTCCATCTCAAGAATGCATTCCATTACCATCAACAAAACAAAATTTTGATTACAGCAGCTAATTAACAAGTTCTCGGCAAAATGTGTTACATTAACCCGGGCACCCCGTTAACTTGCTCGTCTTTCCCGCCAGACGCCGCAGCGCGCGCCAAGTAATCATCTCGAATTTCGCCGTTTTCATCGGCGCAAATAAGCCGCCGCCGAAGAAGAAGAAGTACATTATGTAAAACCATGAGTATTACAACTCTGGCGGTGCGACGAGCGGCGCCGCGAGTAGCGGGCGTAAGACAAAGGAAGGAAAAGCGCCCGGCCGGTGTTACGGCGTCGAAATACGAGTGGCGGGCGTGTATAAGTAAATACGACTCGAAAGCGCGGCGTCTCGACGGAAAATGGTTTTACGAGCTCTGGCGCGGTCTCACTCCGTGTTTTCGTACGCGCGCATAAGTGCAACAAAAGCGCCGATGATTCCGACTCGACGAGTCGGCTGCTGGCGCATAAAATGCGCGCCGGGCATAAAGCACGCTCCGTATAAAACCTAACTTTGTTAGCTTTACAGTCGGAGGTGTAAGGATCTCCTTATTTATGAATATCACGGCCCGGGGGATTCGCGTGTACCCCTTTTTCGGCCGAGCAATTCTCGCGGCCATCTGGGTTAAAGCGCGACCGAAAGGCGATCGTAACTTTTTCGGGGGTGGCTGCGGAATTAACGCGACGGCCCGTTCCCACCGGCGCCATCTACGGCCGGAATCGCAATAATCGTGAACGTCAAATTTAACGCTGAGCTCGCCCGATGCAATCCATTAGATATTGCTCGTAAAGAGACGTCCTATCTCGTGCATTTGCTTCGCGTGTGTGACGCTCGTAGCGGGATATCGTGTATCTAGTTTGAAGATGAGAACAATATGGCCGCGGTGGCGGGGACGGCGGCGAAAGAAAAGCCCGTGATGAAAAGTCGCGCTTCCGGGAATTAAGGGTGCGGGCTTTCAGCGGCGAACGTGCGTTATAACGCGATCGAGCGCGCCCCGATCGGCATCGGGATATCATCTGACGGCGAGTTTTACGATCCGTTCGCGGCGAGATAAGGATTGAATTTGTGTTATTGTTATGGGGTAGTAGTTTCTTTGCTCGGATACAGATCGAAAGTGGCGTTTGGAGGATGAGATGATGCGCCGCGGGATTGTGTCGAAGCTGTTTTTACATCATCGACTATCGCTTTTATTATTGCAAATGTTTACGCTGCTCATAAAGTTTCGAATGAATGCGGTAGGTGCGCTTAACCGAAGCTTTGTCTAATCCGATGGTTATTTCGGGACTATAGTTTATCGTTTGACAATATATTGTAAGAAGATTAAGTAACATAGATAAAAAAATATTTCAAGTGAGGAATTGATATTTAAAATTAGTAGAAATTTATTTAAGGTAACAAGCACTAAATATTTCTTAATGGAAAAAATGTGTTAAAATGTATTTAATGATGTACGTACAAGTATTTGCCAACAATTAAAGTATTACTTAAAAATAACTGAAGCAATTTGTTTCCAAGTTGGAGTAATTTTTTTCAACAATAATTTTGTAAAACACCTTTTACCTTTTCAGCAAAACTCTATTTCCGAATGCATCCCTTACAATGTCCACTTGTTAATCCTACCCTTTGCAAACAAACTTGTAAAACCCACAGTCAATGCAACGTTCATTGCAAATTTTGACGCTGTCCCTTCTCTCGGTATAATTGTTTACAACAATTACAACAAAAACCAAGGCGAACAGTAGCGCCGGAACAATCGTCGCAATCAGTGGAGCAAAACGCAATCACGCGACGGGGATTGTAAAAATCGATGCGAGCAATTTTCCTGCGTTGGCACACTCGACTCGCGAATCGTCGATGAATTTGAATTCGGGGGCATTGTAACGGCGGGGGCCGGCGTTATGTACTCCATCGTTAGCATGATGATTATCGAAACGCGGTGTTACTTCCGGTATCTTAACGATCGATCGATTCGCTGTCGCGTGATTTGCCAATGGCGTGTCCAGGTCGGTGGATATTGTAAGCAAACAGCGGTAGCATCTGTGGTCAAACATGGCCCGGCATAATGCACGCACTAAACATCGGTATCACCGGTATTATTGCTCGTATATTCGGACGGGTTTAGGGTATGCGAATCGCTCCGAGGGCGAGGGCCGGGCGGAAGCGAGCTAAAGAGAATGCCAAGCGAGCGCGTGAGCCCCGAAAAAGAGAATTCGCAGCCTGACTTTAGAGGCCGAGCATCGGCAGCCACGGTTTATCTACGTTTACGGCCGGGCATTTTTTTCGCCGCTGCCGAGCTCCGCGTTTAATTTGTAATAAACCGCGTAAGCCCCTCACTTTTAATTCCTTATCTGCACGGGGCCGCGCGATATATGCAAATACGAGCGAACGAGCGAACGACGCCGACGCCGGGGCAGTTGCGGCGGAAAATGAGTCTCGGGACTAAATTAAACATTTGCTCGGCAAACGTAATGTGGGTCGCTCCCAAATCTTGCGCGCATTGACGAACAAAGACCGCCTGCAAAGTGCCCCCCCTGAATAATACACCGCCGGATTACCCCGGCGCCGGCGAATTTTTCGACATTTCCACGCCGATGACTGCGCCGACACATCCACGATTCCAGCGTCGCCCGTAAATTATGATTTACCGTTAGAAAATTGCTTCCGCCGCGCGCGCGAGCTTCGAACCTCACCAGCGCCGGGTTTAAGGTTTCCCAGCGCAGTAATGGCTGAAACTTTCATTACGCTTCGACTCCGCCGACCGAATTTCCCGCTCGTATCGCGTTTCGTCTGATCATTTGTTTTGTTTGATTGAATAAACGTGTTTGACGTACGGACTGCGGGGCAATTTTTTGCCATTCCCCACCCTTATTTTTAACTTCAATATACGCTAAACTCGCTCGAACATTTCGATTGCCGGCTCGCGTTTTCCGCGACTCCGTCGACCACGCGCGCGTGTTATCGAAACAAAATGCAGTTATTTGATTCGACGTGGCAATTACCGCTTTCATTTGCCCCGATCACCGATTCCCCGAGTATCGCTTGCTCGGAATATTATATCGCGTTGCGTTGGTTGGCGCAGTTCGGCGAAGCTCCGGGCGCCGAAAAATGCGCCGAAAGTCGCGAACTTGGTCGCACCGCGACATTAATTTGCCATTAACATTGCACGCGTCGCTCCTTCGATGTCGCAGCCATGTTCTTTAATTCATCGGCGTCATTGGCGAGCGGCATCCATTTTTCAGCGCGCATTCACTCCTGCTCGTCCGCTTAATTCGATCACGTTGTTTCGCTCAAATATCATTCAAATTGACCGGGCGAATAATTTATACGAAACAAACGACGGCGCACTTTGCATGCCGCGCGTACTTTCAAAATCAGCGGATGAAATAACAAACGGTGTCTTTTAACGAACCCAATCATAGGGCCGGAATTACGTTGCTGCGTTACAGCACGCGAGTTACAGCGTGCGCCCGAAGAGATTGGAATTCACGCCATGAAAGTTTGACACCTGCACAACGCCAGCCTTTAGCTGTCGCGCTAAATATTTCAGGATGATGAATACGTTCGTCATCGTGGAGCCCCGCGCAAACACACACAAGATCCACTCAAAATCGATGCTGTTCCATGATATACGTCGCGCGCTTGATGTTGGTTTTATTACCAATTCATCGGCCGGCCAATAACAGCCGGCCATTCACGGGGGCTTCGCGCAAACCGATGCCCAGTGCCATTAATTTCTGCAGCGAATCGCCGCGTCGAGAGTCACTTCTAACGAAAGAAGTGTCTTCGGTTTTCAAACCGAACAATTGTTTTTTCCTGGGAAACGGGTGGATAAATAAATGACGGTTGTGTGGAATCAGATTGAAAATATTAAATGACCTTTTTACTGGAACGATGTACTGGAGCTTGTGGGAAAATAGAATTTCAGTTCGTTGAGAGTAAACTTTGAAGTGATGTCTTTCTTTGTGAAAGAAACAAAGGTACTTTGAAGAGAATCCGAAGTCTATATTTATGGCCTTAAGGTAGCTGGATCGTGTAATGTAACTATTTGGACACGAAAATCTTTTGATGGTGAAAGGAATGCGTTTAGGGTGTGTAAACATAGCGCAGACGTTAAGAAATCAATGAATGGTAAGGGTTTGTAAATTTGAATTGGTGAAAAGTTAATGAGTTCCTTTTAAGGACGGGGAAGATTTAACAAAATTAAAATTGTATTTGATGAATGGTAGATACGTAAGTTTGTTATCATGTATTATAATATGTAATTTTATTTGTATTGTTGCTTAAATAAATGCTTACAAATGAAGATATACTTGTATTAAGGAGTTGTAATAGAATAATTATTTTGTTTGAACATATTAAATATGTTGTAAACTGTAAAATCTATTTTTATAATCTTAATGTTTCCGTACGATATTTTCTTTTCCAAAGTTATTGTTTATGTATTGAAATTATACGTTGATAAAAGATTTATTCAACTTCGAAAGGCAATTTAAATTAATTTTGTATAAGACAAACTGAGAAAAAAAATTTAAAAATAAATCACGAAAATTCTATCGAAATTAGTCTCCCATAAACACCTCACTCTATCCCATCTCCTCCCTAAAGCCTCTTTTACACCCTCCGTAACCTCCAACAATATTCAATAACCTCGCACAAAGCTTCAACCCGTGCCTAACAACAGCCGGAATTAAACTCGCGACAATCGGCCGCAATATCTCACTCGTGTTTTTTAATATGACTCGCGCGACCCTTCAATGACGCGCTCGCCCCATCAAATTCGCTCGCGTTACATTATAAATGTGGCGTGTATGTTTAATGGATTTTCGCGGGGCGGTGAAACTTCGTTGGTTCAGATTCGTGTAATAAAAGAAAATAGTACAAAAAAAGCATTGCTGATGGAACCCCGCTATAAATCGTGCGGCGCGCAAGGCGCGAAAGGGCGGAGGAAGGGTCGGAAAATGGTGTTAACATTCGCGATCGCTTTCAATTCGCGCGTTTCACTGGCATTGGCCGGCTGGCGCACGCGCAGCCGCGGATCGCGGACTCGCAGTCCCTCAAGTGCAGTCATCGACATCGTCATCATCATCGATCGGCCGCGATCCCCCATACTCGAGGCCGGTTCATCATTATATATCCCGCTGTATATTTTTCCCTCTCCCCCCACCTCGTTTTCATTCTCTATCCGACGGCGCGATTTCATCCCTCTGCGCTCACCCAATGAACGAAAGTCTTTTCGCAATACTCGACGATGCAAATCCACTGACGATTAAAAGCCATTGAATTGTCACCCGATGCGTTTCGATGCGGAGCCTACATTCTCAAGTGGCGCGCTGATTATGACCTAGTATAACAAATTGCGGTGCAAGCGATAAATGCCGCTCCGCCGTTCGCTTTATCCGGCGGAGCTTCGACGGATAATTTTTGTCCATCGGTCGATTCGCGCGTCGCTGCGTTTATTTATTTAATTCGATGCCGGGCGTAAGGCGAAACGGGAACAATGGACGCGTGTTATTAAAAGTGTCGAAAAAGCGAGCGCGAGCAAAAAGGTTCGCGGCCTGAATAATACATGCAATCAAAGTAACGCAAACAGTTTTCTTTCATTATTCAAATACAAAAGCGCCGTCCGGCCGCGCGATAAAAAGTAACGACGCGACATTGTAAAAGTTTAACGTAACGGGAATATAAAATGCGCCGTTCCTGGGCGCGCGAGCTGATGAAAATCTGGATATTTTTCGGATAAATTTCGCGCGGAGTCGGAGGGTCCGGGTGGGCGGGCGAGTTTACTCGATGTTTATGGCGTTGCACTTTGGCCGACTGCAGTGCAATCAAAGCCAAAATCGAATAGCGAGCGAGTGAACGCAATTTCACAGAGCATGAAACACTGACTTCATTATCCGGTTGTTAATCCTACCCCGGCGGACTCGCGCGGATATGTTCACGGAGCTGAGTGATAGCGAGAGTAAGCTGTTTAAGCTGCCTTAACCGTATATTACTGATTCGAATTTATTGCTGCCGGAATTCGCGCGTCAATTCTTTTTCAAATTAAACGCCGCTCGAAGGCAAGACGAATTTAAGGACTTGATGGAATTGCGTCTGGAGCGAATAAAATTGACGGCCTTGTTGTCTTAATAGAATACACGTAATCGATTGACGAAAATCCAACGAAAGTGGGTAAACCGCTTCCTAGTTCAATGGGTTTGCTGTAATATTATTCAAGTGCTCAAAATAATCAATTTTGATTAAAAAAGTATTCCTTCTAAAAGTCAATAAATTAATCAATGATAAAAGATTCTTTTCGTATTGGTTTCACAATTATAATTTATTCTAGGGAGCTACGAATTTTTAGTTATCTCGTTAGGGGTAACTATTTATACTCCGTTCTTGGTCTCGCGTTTCTTCTTTTAAATTTCAGTTTAAACAGAATACCAGATAAAGATACATCACACTCTATTTATATTCTCATCGAATTAAATTCAACGTTTAAACTGAACAGCTTGACAGTTTTTTCGTGTGAAATGAATTCATTCTTATTTTAAATGAATTACAATTTTCATAACTGCAATGGAAAGTAATTTAATGCTGATAATTAAAAGTGTACAACAAAATATAAATATATTTCACAAGAAAACATGATAACTTATGTGAAGAACATGTGTTCGAAATGATTTTTCAAAGTACTGTCATGCACGCAAATTATTTTATCCGGTGACTCGTTTTTTTAAAAAATTAACGCACGACAGAGTGAAGTGAAACAAAGCGGTGCTACACTGAAAAATTTTTTTAACATTTATGTAAATAATTACAATACCTTTATAATAATATATTCTCACCATCCCCGTAGAAACATTTGATATTCTAATAAAATGGTGTGAAATACTAAAATTACTGTAACTGAATCACTAGCAAAAATCCTCAAATGATGAAACAACATCTTTTTAATCGTCCATCTACAACGGTACAAAACCGCAATAAAAAAAGTAAGAATCAGCGAAGGGCGAAAAACATAGAACTCGGCGCGGCCATTACTCGTTAATTAATTAAACCAAAGATCGCGTTAAATAGGCGGCCAATTACGGGCAAGTGGAGGCCAGCGTAAAACCTCGCAGTTTCGCGCCGTAAGTTACAGCGCAAAATTTTCAGGCTCCTCTTAGAGCGTAGTTACGTGGCCCTTTGCATCGACGGCGCGCGGCGATAAAAAGCGCTGTTTATCGGGGTAAAAAAATGACAGCCCAGGACGGTTCGGAACACCGCGTACAGCAGCGCGTTGCGGTCGGAGGGACGACGTTAATCGGCAAAGAAGTGCATATGAATAGCAGCGGATGACTCTATTATGAGCGCGCGATGAAAAATTGGCGAATAGCAGCCACGAGGTTTTTCCTCACAAAAAGGGAAAAAAAAGAAAATAAAAAAAAAAAAAAAGTGATGCTCTTTACGGAGATGAAGTTTCGCTTGTGCGCATGCGTGCAAGTGAAAAAAGAAAGGCGAAGATGGTGAAGAAAAAAGGAATGGGGAAAAAGTGGCGGAGGAGGATGGAAAGGGAGTGCGGGGTGAGTACAGCGGTCGTGTGGGTATTCATAATGTATAGTTGTCATAGGTACCGTCCCCTGAACGGCGCATTGCGAGCACAACCTCCCTAACCACGGTCCTCCATCTTCTCTCGCCACTTGGCCAAGACTGCACTTAGTGCATTCACTGCGCCATTCGCATTGACCGGATCAACGCACTCCAATGGGCACCGCGGCACCAATCGCGTTGGGAATTTAAGTTGCTCGTGTATGCTTGGCGCACGCATTGTACGCCGCGGATTACGGCCAGGCTGAATGTATATCAAACGCCCGCGTTCGCATATGAAAATCTTTTCATCGCGAGCTTACGGACTTTTCCACCGAAAACGCAAGCTCACAGTCTCATTAAAATAACCGCGCGCCTCTTTTTTACCGCAATCGCCGTAATTAGACGAGTTTCGTCGAATGCCGAGCGCGAGGCTTTATGGCAAATTTACGGCAAATCAAAGACGTTTTATGGCATTTCGTTATTGTCTCGTCGATCGTAATAAGTGGGAAGCTTTTTGCGGTGGATAGAAAAACGTCGAAGGTTTGCGGAATGAGAGACGTATCTTTTACTGTAATGGAAATCGGAATTTAATTACGTTGAGGATATTTCAATATTTTGATTTGTTGGCCGAGTTTATTGAAATTTGTGTATCTTGATATCAATTTAATTTCGCAAGATTCGTTCGCTAAACGATCAGTATTATTATTTTCAGCTAGAACACTGTAACGTGGTCGTTGAATCTTTACTCGTAAACAAAAAACAAATGACATTTATTTTTGCGATAAATATACTGTATATGTATTAAAGAGCAAAAAGGAACGTTATTAATAGCGATCGAAAAAGGAAATAAGAAATGCAAGGCCGTGTTTCATCGGAGATGCGGTTAAATTAATTCCGTTAGAAAAGCTGAAACTCCGCTCGACGGAATCGCGTTATAAAAAGACTCTAGAGGCGTGCACGCAAAAGCATGTAATCACGTTTTAATTTTTCGTATCAGAGCCCCAATGCAACAAAGCAAGTGAATGTAATTTAAATTACCGCATGAGGTTTTCCTCGTTCCATCGCACGCATCTGCCAAATCTCGAGGACCAGCTGTACGTGGAAAGGAGTGGTATTTTTTTTTTTTTTTTTAATTAACGTCCGACTGGTGCTTCACTTCAGCTTTGTCTACTTTTGATTTACTGATATACATATACACGAAATATAACACGACCAAAGGGAGCATATTATTATTCGTATTAAGTTTGAGATAAAGCTAGCTAATTTTACTTCGTAATTTCAACGCGTACATCAGAAATAATGTACTAATTCCAATTTCGTTTTAATTTTAGACGAGTATTTTATTTGAAGATTCTTTTATTAGTTAAGAATTATATTTCTGAACAAATAAAGAGTTTTAAAAAATCATATACAATAATTTTAATAATTTAAATTATATTTTTAATTCAATAGGTAATGACAAATTTTTCATTGAATTTAATAAATCACTGTGACGTCGGAGAAAAAGTTTTAAGTGACAAAATTATTATAAATAATTTGATATTTTAACATTAGCCTAGAATGTCGAGAGAAATATAATTTAATTTAATCATAGAAAATCACTATTTTAATAAACTTACGAAATAATTGTGTAACTTTGAACAAACAATTTGCGGTGACTCTGAATGACTGATATTTTTCTTCATTTCATCACCCAGTATCTCTTTTACCATTCCGCGACGTTTGATTTTCATGAGCGCGATCGCGCACAACGTCTTGCCGCCTGGTTACAGTGGCGACGTCGTAGGGCTCCCAGCAACAGCGTGCGTTATTGCGCCCGACGTCTACGCACTCCTTCGTTCGACGAAATTGGGTCAAAGCTTCTCTCCCCGTGAAGTATCGGCGCAAACGAGCCTCTCATTGCCGAGGCTTCACAAAACATTGTTACCCCTCGGGGCATTATCCTTGGCACCCGGCAACTTAAAGTCGCTCGCAATTACGAACTCTTTCCCGGCGCAGCGATTAAAAGACGCTCCAGCTATCGCAGAGATTCAATCCCCCCCACTCCCCCTCTCCTCCACCGGCCTTGCGAGCCCCGTTTTTCCCATTTTCCACCCTCGAGGCCCGAAGAGAATACGCGCGGCGTATATGGGCACCGATGTAAAGAGCGCGGCTCTTGACGCTCTCAGAAACCACCCCATGTAAATTTCGCTCCCTAGGATCGCGTCGTTGCATGGGTTGGCGCACACAGCGACGCCAGTCCGTGTAAGGACTTTTCCATATGTGTTTCACCAGGTCAGGTCAACGTCCTGGCTCCGTCAGGAGAGAACGAGCAGCGGGTGAAAGAACGAGCCGACGGGGAGCGAGACGGAAGGATATAGGAGTAAAGAAAAAAGGGACCAGGGGGAGGAGGGTCCTCGCCTGAGCGCGATCCTCCGCGGCTCAATGCCGCTCCGCAACAGGGGCCTCTGTTTCGCCCTGCCTTTCCCCCGGCCAATCTCGTATTTTTCCGTCTTTTCCCTTCGACCGTTTTCATCCTTTTTGCTTCCTCCTTTTTTCCGTTCTCGCGCCGAGACACATGCGAGTCCACACAGCGTTCATTATTCAGCGCCAAACGCCAAAGAACGGACGCCGCGGTATAAATGAACCGCAAGAACCAGAGGGCGTTGAGAGTCGAACGCCCGGAGACGAGATCCGCGGAATCGATTCGCGCGAATCGCCGGCGCTTTAATCGGGCGCGTCGCGCGATCGCGGATCTGCGGGCCGGAGGGACGGGGGAACGAGTTTTTGCTTCGAGTGGGGAAACGGCTGCGGGCGAATCGCGCTTCTCTTCCGCCTGCGAAGCCGAGGGATCGCAAATTGGTGTTGCACTTTCAAGTGCCTTTCTCGTGCCTCATTTTTTTTATCCCCGTTCGTTTTTCCTTTTCAGCCTTTTTCAATTTGCGATTGTGATTTTCTTTTTCGCTTTTGCAGTTTTAATCTTAAATATCGTTCGACATATTTCTAGCGTTTATTTTTAACGAAATTGAGATTAACGTCAATTTACTGCATATTAAGGGTCTTAGTTTTAATAAAATATTTCCGCGAAAATAAGCTTTACGCAAACAAATATGTTGGTTTAATATGTTGTTATATGAGACTTTATTTTCGTTTGCGCATTTACGCTGGAAACTTCAAACACATTTTTAAATAAACGTTTACGTTGGGTATTAATTACATACGTTTGAGGGAGAAAAAGCAATTTGTTCATTTTTACAAGATATTGCAAACTGGTATACAAATTTGGTGTAACTTATATTTGTATTTCGGCGTATATTAAAAAGTTTCTACATTGAAAATGGTGTTCAAGTCCTTGGTCGTGTCATTATTATGAAAGTTGAAAAAGAAAAAACTGTGTTGGCTTTAACTTGTCGCTAACTGTGAGATGTAATTAAATAAATGGACGAGTTGTAATTGGATGTAAGGTGCGAGGGCTACCTCAATTAAAGTAGCAGGTTTTTAAACGCAAATGTTATAAAACACATTGTCTTGACATGCTAATTAAGATCTTCCGCTTTTCTTTTACACGTTTATGGTACGCGGCTCATTTTTGTAATACATTTTCCGTGCTTCAAAAGATGTAGCAAATAGCGAAGCATGAAATTTCCATAATGTTTACAAAAGTTACATTAAAGTACAAAAAGTTGGGGAATTTGAACAAAAATTGAATAAAGGTTTACGTACGGGTTGCTTACATGCATTCGCAACTCGCAGAATGAAACCTTAGAAACATTATTCTAAAATGAGTTCTTTTGTACTCCGGAAATACATATTTACAAAGTAATATACAAAAACTCTATCCTCGTATATTTTTACCCAGCTATCGTTTCATTTCCAAGAACATCATTGCGTTTCGCTTGACTAACTTCTCGTAAATTTTCATAAAATTATTGTTTAAGGTCCAATGAAGCTTGAAACATCACTTTTAAATGAATACGAAAGCGACAATAATAACAAGTTTCTCGTTAACTTTTGTACTGCGCAGTCTATCGATATTTCCTTGATATCTTAATGCCCGTTTGTGAAAACTTTAATTTAACCGCTGTAAAAACACTACCATTACCAAAACGCGCTTGTAAAAGTAATATTAATAACTCTCAAGTATTATTAAGACACAAAAAGTACGTATATAAGAAAAGTGAATAAAAATTTTGATAATTTGAAATATAAAATGTTTCCCTCCGTGAAAATGTATATGTAAAACTAAATGAAAAAATGTAATAACCCTGTTTAATTCGCAATCGTGACCTTAAATATTTTCAAAATAAATGAAATAAGAAAAAGGAATATAATGGTAATTGATCACTACATCTTGAACTTTCATTCCCCGACTTGAAAATCATTGCAAATCAATTTCACAAGCATCGCAAACTTTGAAATGCAATACGCGAAACAGCAACAAGGCGAGGCCGCGCGCCCGGCGTTATTTTTATTGATACGCATTAATCAAGCAAAGGTTATAATTTGCCCATAAAGGAGCGCGCATTAAAACGGCGCTCGGCCGGCCTAACGAAGCCGAGCGGCAGCGCCGCGTCTTCCTGGCTCGTAATTTACAAACTCCCGGCATCGATCTTCCGGCTAATGACTAGTAGACAAACACAATTTCACAGATAATCGTAGCGGCGCTCTCGCGGCCAAGATGAACGATCGCGGCCTGCAACGGTGCGCGAATGTTTAAATATTAATAACGATTTGGCTTGGGCAATTACTGCTTAATTTGTAGCATTTATCGCCGACGGGACTCCGGGGCCGGCGTTGGCCTCGCGCGCGGGTAAAAAGGAGGCCGCCCGGGCGTGCAATTACGCCGTCATCTTGATAAAAGTGCGACGTTAACTCCGCGGGAGCGTCGCGCTCGAACGGCCACGCTAACGCCGCAACCGGCGCGCCGGAAAACGAGTTTCAGTTGATACATTCGCACGTATCGTCAATCTAGATCGAGCGACAGGAGGGAGGAGGAGGGGGGGGGGGCTGAGTTGGGAATGGAGACTGGGACCGAGAGGCGCAAGTTCGAGGGCCTCCGCTGACAATGACAGCGGTTAGCCGGACCCCAACACAACACTCGGTCCCCCGTCACGCCTTCCGCCGAGGAGCTCTCACGCTCGGCGCACTTTTCCTCCCAGTTTCCGTTCATGCAAATCGCCAGCCGAACGATGAGTTTGACGAGACACCGTCGATCCTTTATTCGCGACGGATACCGTTCCCGGTGATTTGCTAGCTAAATCGCCTCATTACGGCACTCGTGGGGGGTCGCGGCTCATTTGCATCACACTCGACTACGAACTGGTCCCCGAACTCGGCCGTGCCTGCGCCAGGAAGTGATAGCGCGGCCACGGCTGCCGAGCGCGCTTTTTACGATGCACCGACGACAGGACGTGTCTGCGAAAACGACTCGCTTCTTTACGACCGAGCCAGGCCACCGGACTTACGTCGCCGACCTTTGACATTTGTCAAATGCGACGGGATCGAGTTGATGCGGGCTCTTTTTTCTCCGTCGCTGGTCGTTTCGCTTTTTTTTTCTCTCTCTGCTCTTTATTTTTCATTTCTTCCTTTTTTTTTTTTTTTTTTTTATTTTTTTCAGGAGGGCGAGAAAGATTTTGACGTACTACGTCAAAAAGTCAGTTCGCAGGGGGGCTTGTTCGTAAGCGAACGTTGCTGAACAGGGAAAACGGGTTGTGGGAATGTGACAAATTAATGTGTGCGATGATAATGTTCTTGGATTAATTCATGTCGGAAGGATACTCTCGGATGTTGAACGTTCTCATGTCTAGTCAAGTTCTTGTTGGTTTTTTGTTGTTTAAGAAGTAAATGGTGGGGAGTTTGAATTTATGATTAAGCGAGATTGTCAATGGTTGCAGAGTTAAAAATGTGTACGTTGAGTTGTATTTAATAGTAAGGGTATTATTGGGAACTTGACTGATCTCTTTTGATGAAAACTACTCAAATTTCAAAAAAATGTTAAAACACTTTACGTGTTATTAGTTAATAGTTGAGTGTAGTTGAATGATGGTTTGATAATATTATTTTTTATTTTGAAACAACGTCAGCTATCATGTTTGATCAATCAGTGTTTACATTTGTTGTCGCTTCAAATAAACTTTTTTCATTCTCTACACTAAACCATTTTACAAGTATTGTAACTCTTGATTGAAGATGTAATCTGACTTTTTTGCAAAAATGAAGGTCACGTGGAAACTTTATTATTACTATTTTATAATATATTTAGTTTATTAAAGTTAAATTAAACATTGAAAAATTAAATTTGATTTACAATCTTGTAAACCATTTTCAGTAAAGTACATAGGCATGCGTCAGTCACCATTTAATTGGATTATGCGTAATACGATTAATCTATGACACACTGTAATACACATCGCGATTAGTAACATAATCTTATTACAATACTCGCCAGTATATCAGTTGAACAAATTAAATTATTCTATGTGAATTCATTAAGCACATACCTTTAAGATGATAGCAGATTTGCAGAACGTAAATTACAGGCAATTCCTAAATGAAAGAAATTGTCAATATTTAGAGATTTATGTCACACAAAAAATAAATAAAATGAAGTTTAACATTGTTTGATTCGTCACATAAATTTTGTCATAATTCAAGTTTATTGAATAAGTTACTGTTTGGTTCATTAAAATTCAATTACACTTTTTATGTATAATAGGTAACAATAGGGTATCGCACATACAATTTTTTGTGACGGTGTACACTATTCACGTGCATTATCAGTACCCACATATAATATTTATTACCATTTTACACAATGCAGTAAACTCGCTAAATAGAACAAGCGGATGACATAAAATAGGTTAATGACAACTATATGGCAGATTTACAGCATTCAGTTAGTCTAGCTTTGAGCCTGTTAACATAACGTCAATATTCTTCCTGCATGAAAATCAATCGTACATAATTGCAGATAAATATAACTTGGAATCATTTACAGTTTATTCAATTTAATGTAAATCTAAATATCTGATGATTTAAATTTTATTACCATAAAAAGATAAATAGTTGAACTTATCATTAATACTATATTTTCATTCTTTGACAAGATTTTTCACTTATCCTTTTCTAAAATTATACGAAAAAAAAAATCACCAAGTAACAATTATTGTGATTATATGATATGATTTATTTCAAAGAAAAAAATCATATAATGAATATTACTTGTTATGGAAAATTATAGGAAATTTATCTACAGCCGAGTTTTTGTCTTCCCGTGCATTTGTTCATCAACTTCTAAACACTTCTACTCTAGCAAGACCCGTCCAATTAACTCGGTACGCCTCGATTGCATTCTCTATATCAATAAATTATGCCCCCGAAATTCCGTATTAAGGCGTGTCATTATCTGCGCGAAGAAAATCAAAGACGTCGACGGTACAAAGGAAAACCGTAAGGCAAACTAAAGGACCGAGCGCGGTTCGGCTCACTGACAGCCAGCCGAGCGGCTAATGAAGTAATAATGGCAGTAACGAATCAATAATGATAATGGACATGTTTGCGAATAGAGGAAGCCGCTTAAAGATTCAGGCGCGACGCGGCGGCAGCCGTTTTCGTGACGCGCTCCAGCAGATAACGCGTTTTGCGCCTGGAAAATCTCGCTCGTGAGGCGACGAAAGAGACGGACCAAGAGGCGCGACGAACGTGACTTGCTCGACGGCGAACGCCGAATAAAGGGCGGCTTCGTAAACAAGGCACACTCGAGTGAAAAGCCTCGAGAACATTGTCACGGAAATTCGTCGTCTGGCTGTATCCCAGTCGATGTTTACTCTTTTTCGCGCGGTGGAAAGTGCGCCGCGATTAGCATCGAAATAGAAGATATAATAATCAATGCCTGGCGCCGAATGAATAGATAATTCGCCGCGTCTTTGTGGCGTTACTTAAAGGATATCAGGGAGTAGATAGATGCTGCTTGCCGAATATCATGAATTTTTGATCGCGTGCCAATTAATGCATTCAAAATAGGGGAATTATTGTGTACTTAAAGTGGCGACAACTTTTCCGTGACGGGACTAAAGAGTTCGGTCGAGATCATTTTCACGCCGCTGATTTGTCTTCCTGTAATCATGAATGAATCTCAAGGTTGTTGAATATTAAAATTGATATTCCTCGTTATGGTGAAACGATTAAGAAATTTCTGTTGAATTGATGTTTGAAGAAAACTTTTTCAGGAATATTAATAACAATATAATTTACGTTAAAGTACAAATTTAAAATTCAGTTGAATTTTGTTGTAAACACGTCAACGCAATAATGTTGACTCTAATGTGAAATTGATTTAAAATAAACATGTTTTCAACAATTGTCTCTTTAAAAAACTGTCATTGACATATTATTTCACATTTCATAAGCTTATTCTAGTCGTAAAAAATTGTCTCGTTTTTGTTGCGACTACTTCGTTTCGGAAGAAAACGTCAGTTAAAAATTACGACGTCGAACACAAGTATGGTATAATGTACCTAAAGAGGTGAGCCAAGTTGCTTTATTCGAGATTACTCCGATATCTGCTCGAGATAATAATGTCGCACAATGGACCCACTCGAATCCCGGTTTTTCGGTTGGATCTGAATAAGCAACGACGTACAAGTCGGATAACAAGTTATAAATCAATATAATTTATTCGCCGCAATGTCGGACTTGCGCGCTTTCTTCTTGTTAAATGAGACAAGAAAGAAGAAGAGATAAAAGTCAGCGGAACACCTTTCCGGCGAAGTATCTTATAATCTCGAGAAGTGACGTACCCCAACGGGCAATCCGCATTGACCCCGAGATTTAATAGACACCTAAAACAGTCCTAAGCGAAAAGTGCGGGGACCAGAATTCCCAGACAGATTTCGATCTCGAGGCCGACAATGCAAATCAGGATCGCGTCATTGCACCAAACTAGTTCCCGAAAACCGAATACCGTTCGCCGATAGTCGCGGCGATAAGCACGTTCCGGAACGCGAATTTACGTAACGGATGATAAATGGGCGAAAAAAGTGGGAACGGGGGTAGCGGGCTTTGCGATTTCTCAACGGTCGCAGCACAATCGCCGGCACCGCGACGTCCCGAGTTCGCGGGGTGGCGTAACTAGAGCCGTCTGCGAAATTGCGCTCGGAAGCCGGCCGCTATGGAAACGGGTTTCTATGAGCTCGTGCGAAATGCCGGGTGTCTTGACAAGAGCAATTTATCATGCTCGATCTATATTTGCATACGTCGTCAAAGGGCTTGTCATTATGCGCGGGACATCAGATAGTCGAGTGGCTTTGAAAATTGCGTGTTTGCGAATACGCCGTCGCCCGTAACGCGACCCTCGCCCGGCGGCTGCCTACTGCGAAATTCTCGCACGTCGGCCGCGCTCTTTCTGTTCAAAGTAAACGATGCGCGAGATATGGACTTGTTGTACACACATTGTGCGACGACTCCGCAAAAGGCAATCCACGTGAGAGAAGGGCCTTTCGTTGCCATTTAGCCCTCGCCAATCATTTTCATTCGCATTGTTTGCGAGCACATGTTTAGAAAACAAATCGCTTTTCCGTTGAGAACGCTCGTCAACCTGCGCTCCTCAGGAGAATGAATGATTTCTACGTTCAATCGTCCTGGCGCGCAATCGCATTGCAAGGTTTTTGAATCGTTCTTAGGAAAAGTCAGGATTCTTTCAATAGAGTTTTCACGCTTCTCAATTTATGCACTGTTTATTATTTTATTTCTAAGGAAGTTATATTATGTTCAGTGAAATTATTGTGAAGGATTTTTTTTCAAGTGATTCTAGTTTTTTTTTTTCAAGTAATTTCAAACAAGTTTTTTGAGGAATACTTTTTTAATGCAATATTTTATTTGAAAGTGTAAATCATGTCACTCATTATTTAAAGTTGATTGTACAGCTGGTAAATAAAAGCACCGATATTGCAATATAGTACACACGCTTGCCTATGTACGCGTGCAATACGCAAACGTGACGAATTTACGATGTTAAAGTAAATTTTAATTACATCGAATGCTCTCGTATTTATGTATTTCGTAATTCCGTATAAATTATTGCGTTATGTTCCCCCATCGCGATGCCTCGATGATATTTTATGTGTGCTACATTTCAAGAGGTGGTCTTCGGTTGATTTCGATATAATTCAACATTATGAAAATGCGTGTGATAACATTTTATAGTCATTAGGTAAAATTAATAATCGACTGTCATATTCTACTGCTTTCCACGGATTTTGGTTTAAATTGTGAACATTGATAGTATAATCTATAACATTATGGACAACAGTTTTATAAGATTGAATTTTATGAATTTGTTATTGTATACTACATATTGTATAAACATTTACTTCCATAATTAATTAGTAATTTTTGTTTTGATCATACATTTAATTATTTAATATCAATAGAAGTTTGTAAAATAAGTTTCATTTGTTGATTTCACGTTTATATTAAACATTTATGATAAATGCGTCCGTAATATCTGTTTGACATCAGAGTTCAAATGAAGTATTTCGCTAATAAGTTGTTTTAACAGGCCCACCAATTAGGCGGCTTAATATTTCGGATTTGTTTTCAGCGCATTGAAATACTTCAGCATCTGTCCTTTGAAACATTATACATCATCGCTTCAATGTAGTTTGAAAATAATTATAATTTTCAGGTATATAATTTTCGTCAATTATACAGATTATGCAAATCCGTCAATTATGCAAACTCATTTTCGACTTTGTACCTTTTAGACAGACTCTCTTATTAAATTGAAAAAAATAAGTCATCCTGCATTTGAAGGTATGTGTCTGCGGAAATAGTACAGAGTGAAATAAAATGATCTTTCTTCATTCAACGAAATTGAATTTAAATCTGTATACATACGAATTCGTAATACATTTTTATAAGGCTTCTTCTTCGCCCGAGTTTATAACATTTGAATTTATTTTATTTCAACGCTAAACAACAAGCAAGTAAATCATATTTGACTTAAATGCCAACATAAAAAAAACGATGATGCACGAACGCGTTATTTAAACGAAAAGCAGGTTAATAAAAAAAAATCCCGTAGAATTATTCCGTTTGCACGAAAGCCGAGTGATAATCGAATACAAATTTTACAGATCAGGACAGCCCCGTTATTATTTTTATGACAGAAGTCCTCTTCCGCAGATGTGTCCGCGGATAACAATTCGCCCAAAGTCGCCTTTCATATCGCAATAATGAAACAATGCGACGTATTAGTATCGAGTAACAGGTCAACGAAACTCGCTCGCCTTTTTCCTCACGAAACGCGTGCTTCCCTCTCCCTCCCGGTCCCCTCGGTCAGTAATATAGACTGTAATTTTAACGCGTCGTTTCTCATAAGTAAGGACATAACGAAGCAGAAAGGTAGAGCATGCGGAGACACGCCTCTTGTTGCGCGACAGAGTCCTTCGATACAGATAAGTCATGGTGGTCATTTTTCAAGAAGCCTCGGTTTTCGAGGATCGGACAACGGTCGACGGTGATTCGCATGAGGAAAGGCGTGCCGGCGGCCGGTCATTTCTCATCTTTTAGCGCTCGCACGAACGTGGATCCGGACTTTTCCACGAGCCCGAGTTTTATCTTGCAATTCCACCCTTAATTTGATAAATCGACGAGATTTTGACCCCTGCTGCATTAATCACCTTACCGTACATGCATATATGGGCCGCATTAAACACAGGAGATGAGACGGTCATTTATAAAGCGTCCGAGGATCTTGTTTAGAGAAGGTTTACGCACCCAGACGCCTTTCTCGCTTGGACGAATACCAAGGGCAATATTAATGGCGGATTAATTCGACGATCGCGACCCAGAGTCGTGTCACTTGAATTTACCTTCAACCCTTTTGCGATGCATTATTTCACATTTTACATTGATGCTTCGTAGTTATGATGCGAGTATACGTTTCGACACTGTCTGTCGGCACAGGCGAATGAACTTAGCTTGTAATTTATGATAACATGAGTGTTTTTTTTCTTTTCGTTAAATATTCAGAAAATATTAAAAAATATTCCACAAAAATTATTTCAAACAACATACTAAATGTTCCTTTTACAGACAAGTTTTGTATGCGAACAATTTCTTTTTCAATTTGTAGAATTAAAACGTATGAAATCGAATTGAGAGTGATTAAAAGTTAATTTTACACATTTTTTTAAGCTAGTTCATTTTGTGGCTACTGGTCAATAATATTTTAAAATCAATATTTTAATACAACTTTAATCTCTATTTTGCGTTCGAATTGCTTTATTTAAATAAATTTATAAAATAAACGATATTATTGAAAACACGTGAAAAGTTCAAAAGCTTATCGCGTGAGAGGAAAAATTGCATCGAAAAGTTTTCCCGATAAAAGCAAATGTCATCGAGTTCAATATATTATTGGCGAACAATTTCGAGCACCTGTTTCCAGTCAAATCCTATTGAATGATCGGTAACGTTCGAATAAAAGATAAATTGAAGAAGATATACGTCCCCCGACTGATCTAATTCAATTTTCGCTCTTATTTTCGCACTCTTAAACGCATTTCAATGATTGCTGGAAACTTATTTATCCTCAAAGAATATCCTTCAATTATCTATATATTTCCGAATGATAATAATATTAATAAATGTAGAAAAACTTTTGAGTGAGAAAATCTTGAGTCCGTAGCGAAATATAACATACGTCGCAGTATAACGTAAAACATTTTATTACCCGAACGTGAAGTTAAATTCCACATATGAAAGATGCGGCATTACGTGCCATCGCTGCCAATGCATAATTCAAAGTCAACAAACTTTACTGCAACATGCGCGAAATCCATTTGACGCGGCATCGTATAATTAATACAGATTTCCAAATAAAGTTAAATCAAATCGACCGAAAATAGTGGCCACTCTTTTCGTCGCAGGTACACGCGCTGATACGCGATTGTTATTTTGTTATTTTATGACGCCGTTGTATTGGCAATGGTGACAACGTTTATTACGCACTCGTCTGCAAGTATAAATTAAACGATGCATAACACGAGGCGCAGATAACCGACACGTTGGCGCGTGAACTACGCCTGATTAATACATATTCGACACGTAACTCGTTACAAGCACGCGACAGACGCGGCTTTACGCAAAGTACTTTCTGCGCAAATGGACAAACAAAAATACGCCAACGCCACACCGATTCCTACTTATCGTTAAACATGCGAATATAACGTTTCTACTTAAACACAACCATTTGGTTTGGGCCGAAGTTTCGGATACGGCGGGCTTTATTTGATATTACGAGTTAGCGCACTTCTCCCTGTGTAATTATATTGCGAACAACTTTACACTGTATGGCTGCTTGACAACACAATGAAGCAACGGTAATACCGATGATAGTAATAGCCACGGGAAACCGTATTTTCGGTTTAGAAGATACACTGATTGATATTCGCGAATCATTGTTGCCGGAAATTGGTAATAAAATACTGCTGTACACAAGAAGTTTCAAATATTAGTTTCAAATATTTACGCCAGAAAGTATATGGAATTTCGTTTGTCGTTGTTCAAACTTTTTGTTACGACTTCCTTGAAAATTTTCATTTTAATTTATTGAACCTTCAACATAATTATGTTATTTTTGCAATGAAAAAAATTCAATTGACTTTCAATTGTAACTGTATTAAGATAATTCAAATCGAGTAGACAGAACAGTTTAATTGATACCTATGTATATTGAATAAAATCTGTAAAACTCACCCACAAGTTGAATGACTTTTCTTCGTGTATTGATTTGCATGTACACTCTTGAAGATGAACATCGAACAAATATTCATTCATTCACTGAATAAAATATAATGTTTGCTTGTCGAGCAATGCGTTGAAAGTGAAAGCGTTTTGATAATGGTCAAGACGTACAGTCATTGAGAATGAAAGTCAATACAAAAACAACTATTTCCACATTTATATTAAATGAGACATTTTGAATGTTGATTATAATATAATATAATATAATTTCATATATTATTTTAAACTTAAATCATGTTTTATATTGATTTTATTAAAACTTAATCCACTAAATTACTGCATAATGAAATTTTATACTGAAATATCATTGTGTATTATTGCAGCATATATATTAATGTATTTCGTTATATCGTGTAAACACTGTTACAATTAGCAAGTTTCTTTCACTTTACCGTATGCAAAATGATGCGTTATTCTAATTTTTTTATGCAAAACGTCTTGAAATAATTTCTTTCAGCAATACATTATTTACAAAAGTTACCGGTTTATTTGCACAACGAATGCATAGAGTCAATTTAAGTTTGAAATATCTATCCAATGAAAGACAGAAGCGTCATTGGACATTCGGCAACGAACGAGACTCGTCCCCAGTCTTGACTTGGTCTTGATTTACTATCTGTTTATACCCTTTCCAGCCCTTGCCTTTAGCATTATAACCGTATTTATACTAATAGCCTTGTCTGGTCTCTTGAGCTGTGAAAACATGTCTTAGTTTGATTTAGAACGACACTCTGACTCAAAAGATCGTGAACTACAAAACGGCACGTTGGCACCTGAATCTTGGAACAAAAGGCCTAACGAGATAAAAAGTCAACGCTTCGTCGGTAACATAAACCCTTCTTAATGTTAATCATGCGATCTGTGTGTGTGTGTGTGTGTGTGTCAGCGATATCCGTACACATGGTGTAATCAAACCTGGATGAAAAATGCATTCGAATTAGGTCGATTACCATACGAATTGCAGAGAATTTGCGGTAAAAATGCAAGCGTATTTGTTATTTTTAGAGCGATTCGACAACAGCTATTGAGCTGTACAGTGATAGTCGACCGCTTGTCAGCGGCTATATATCAAGAGTACGAATACTAGGGTTACTGTCGAGGGAGGATAGAGGATCCAGAAGGACAGCGGGAGGGATCTCTGGTAACAGGATGTAATTATGATCGGTGAGATACGTCACGCATAACCCCAGTATTGACGTCCACAAATCACTGAGGCGGCAGCGGGCTTCATGCCGACATCTCACCACTTCTATTCGCTACTCCTCCGACTCACGAATCTAACGCCGTCATTACAGGAAACACTAAATTAGAATTAGGATCCCGGCAAAGATGTTCAATGTACTTCGAAAGCTTATTGTTTCGCACGAAACGTGCGCAGTCGTTATATCAATAATAAATAAGAAGAGGGGCCTGCTTAACTTGAGTGGAATAATAATCATGGCACAAAGGAAATTCGACTGTGCGTAATATCTACTATCCAAGTGCAAACAGTTTGCAATATTTTGTGCAACGTGCTTAAGCATTGATCAGTTTTTGAAAGCTGCATTTGAAAAAAAATGATACAACAAAGTTGTTTGAAAGTTTATTTCAATGTAAGATATTAAGTTAAATTATCAGATTAAAATAGGTTTAAGTGTAGCTGAAATTCTCAAGTGTTTGTTTGAAAATAACTCGTTGAAAACTGATTCGCCTGTACATGAAAGTGGCGGCACTTATGATATAAATTTGACATTTGGTCACTGGTTTAAAATAATAGAAGGAAGTTAAAAGCAACATCAACAAGTAGTAGTCGACACGCAGATGTGAATTTAAAACGCTGCTCTTATGCACCGAAAACCACTTACATTGAGAGGATTTCTCTTTAGTTTGAGCACAAAAAGTTCAGAATTAGCACTTGAACAGTAGGCTAGATGAACTTATATATGGTGCTACTAAATCAAGTGATATAACATTTAAAACCAGATACACTTTTACGTCTTATTTTTTAAGACACAATATTGCATCAATCAATTGAATTGTCCTTTAATTAATAGTTTATAATTTAATGATAATTCTCAATTTAATATTTGCCAGCTGCTTACATTTATTCTTAAAAATATATTAAGACAAACTTTTTTTAGTTGTAATTAAAAATTACTATGAAACTAATAATACATTTTCTTATTTTCGAAATTCATTTTCTTCGTTTATAACGTTCGTACCAATTTCATGAGAAAAATCATTTCCGTTTTACGTTATTCGTAGTGAGGAAATGTATCGCAAAGAAATTCAAGTACACGTTAAACTTCGATCATACGAGTAACATATCGAAAATTTCAAATGATGTTTTTACATCGAATTCCATGTTATTCGATATACGAATAATCATTTTATTGCCTTTGATAGAAGTAAGTGGTGAAATTATGCAGCGTATCAGCTCTGACAGTAAGTTCACTGCTACGTGCTCTACTTCGATTATAACAGAACAGTTAATAAGGAAATATAGGCTGAAATAGTAATTCCATATCTCTTGAGATGCTACGTTTACGATATCATGCGTACAGGATGTAGGATTACGTAGTGTACACTGGGCTGGTGGCTTCTCTGCGTATTACTCGCTCATTTGCTTTGAGCGCGTCTATACGTTTTATTGCACCACACGTAAATGATTGATACACATATACACGGAAGATGCTTTAGTTACATATCGGCAAGAACATATGAACGTATCTGCATGATATCCTTGATCGTAGATTGGCCTTACTACTGTACTTTATAATCGCACATAATGTACATACTGCTAAGCACAAATTTACATATCTTTGATACATATCCTGCAACACTGTCCCTTGCAATTGATATTTTATTGCAATCGGTCAAAACTCTTATAACATTTGAATGATTTTTTTTACATGGAATATAATGTTAATTTTTAAAATCGTATATCAAAGACAATCTTGAAAATGTTTTTTTCCTTCAAGTGGCCAAGTTCGTTTCAAAATGTAAAAATGTTATATAAACAAATCGTTTGAAAAATGTTTCAAACTGAACATTTGAAAATTTTCTATAAGCATTCAAAGTACAAAATTTCACATAGGTTTACTTCAAAGTTTTTCAAATTTGAATACATTACGTATTTTCTATATTTTTCGACATTGGATTAATGCGAATTCCCAAATGATAGAACTTGACCCAAAATCCATAACAAATCTTCTTTTTTAAACACTTAAAATCAGTACTGACTTTGAGAAGCCAACATATCCGAATATGTGTTAATATTGAAAATTGCTTCGTGCAGTATGGTTTACAAGGTCAACTACTCTTTGGTCCTGCATTTTAGATACAGCAATTTACTTCAACTCGTCGTTAGATAAATCTGAAGTATTATATTTATGTAGCTCAAATTCCCGGCACCGCCAATTATACATGAATAAATATACACGTATCGATACACACACATGTAGATATAGAATTAGGATATTTCATATAAGCCTTGCTACACGCCATTCCCCTCTCAGCTTTACGTACAAATGTGCGTGAATCTTCTCCTATTAGCTACCGATGCAGCCGATGATCGTATGACGGTTTAGGCTTAGTTAACATCAAAGCCAAAAGCATAGCTGCGCCCCAGAGACGTCCTGTAGCATATCCGAAGCTCAACCTGGCTTCAGGTCGTTGTCGATACCCGAAGCATTGACGGGTTTTGAATTGCAGTTTGATAAAGCCAATAAAGGTGATCCTCATTTAGTGGTCTTGAAAATTAATTAAGATAGCAGCATTGCATAGCGATGAAAATGCACGCTCCAATTGTTTTGTATTGATTAGCCGATGCGACACGCATTTCGCGCGCTTCGAACGATAAACGTATTACTTTACGATTGAAAATTAATGAAAAACTAAGCCACGTTTTGGATCGTTACTGTATTATCATCGTCACTTAAATGATTCACGGGAAATTTTCGAAGTCAGAAAAGTCTACAGTGCGGATAATTGAAAAATGTTTATTGAACGAAAAAAGTTGCAATGTAAACACATATTCACCCTCGAAAAATGCACGAAAATGTGAAAATTGTTAATAGCCTTCGGAATCGACAAACTTTTATTAAATCAACTTCTTTGGATCTCAGAGAGTGTTTGCGAACATTCAGACTTAAACGTCGAGTGCGAATCAAAATATGAGGAGTTGTGACAACTGAGACACCAAAAGTTGTAGTGAACATCCCACGTGTTCGTGTCTAGCGGATTGCGAAACTTCAGCTCGTGCAACGAAAACAATAATTTGCAAAGCGCGTTAGCACACGGCGCAAGCCTATTACGTCGGTCCGTGTAACGACGGAGCTGCCGCCGAATGCGTGAAAATAAAAAATTCGTTCCATAGAAGTAAGTGCGCGAGTTTTTGTACAACGTGTCCATTTATGATGGCGCGCCACTCATTCATGTTCGAAAAGTTTCCAAAGCGCTTTTACGGTCATATCTATGTTTAGCGTTGGTCTTAAAAGCTACGTGAAGTGTTTCGCAACCTGCAATCTTGTGATCGTTGATGCAACATTACGGTCTTAGAGATCGGAGTAATAGTTACCGGTTGGCAAAGTTACGTCCCGGTGCAAGGAATAAGCATAATAATACGCCTATTCGCCCCACCCCTCGGGAAATGCCGCCAGGTGTCTTCCCTCGATTTCAGGTCCGGACAAAAGATGGCACACTGAAAAATTATCGAACGTATATAATTTTCGATCGCACGGCCGAAGGGTGGCGAAAGCTCGGGCGCGACATGCGAAAATGAATACGCCGCGGTGGCGCGGCGCACGGGACAATTCGCCAATCAATGGCTCGGTAGTCGCAAAGAACGTATTCCGCGAGTGTTCCATTATAAACATTTATGCGCGGCGTGTAAATAAAATGGCTTTACAGCCTACTCAATATTGCTTCGGTGGATGCAAATTTTGCACCGAAGAAACGGCCGACGAATGCATTCAATGTGAAAATAAAATGTACATGGAAATAAGGAAGAAGTAAAACGGACGCGGCTTGACTGCCGCGATTTACATGGACTGGTCGAGTGAAAATATATGGAAACCGTTGACAGATGGCACATCAAGCGCTGTGCAACGCGTACAAGTTCAGTAAGGATTGTTTCAGGTTGTAGAAAGTCACAATGAAGATCTAGCGTCTGTATAACGAGCCTTCGAGATTGTATCTCGCCGGGGCGTTGAACTGGACGCATTTGAATGTAAATATGGCACCAGGCAATAATTGTCCCGTGCGTTTCGAAAGCGTTTGATAAACAATGGCATGAAAAACGAGTCGGCGCGAATTGGTTTTGCAAGTTAATTCGGCCGTTTCTTATGTTAATCGGCACGCTCGCGTGCTCGAGGCGTTTAAATCGGCTTATTTTTACTCATTCGAAGGATGAGGACGCTAGCCTTTTTCGACATTCGATGCGCGTAAAATAAATCACAATACTCTTGTATCTATATAAAAGCGACTACCCGAGAGCTTGAGTGTCATTCCGTTAAATATCGGCGCGTTAACCTTTGACCGCCAATGTTGCCGATACATAAAATGTCCGTCAAGCCATAATCAATAGAATGTCGGCTCGACAAACGGTATTTCGCTAGCGAAACTCCAATTTTACTACTATTTTATCACGCAACTATTGCCTTTGCAAACACTTTCTGCATTCGATATACGAGTAATGATATATCTCATGTCTGGGCTAGTAAAATGGTTCGAAAAATTCACAGACCGTTCGAACATCGCTTGAAAAAACAAATTTAAAATAGTTTCGACATTTAATAGTTTGAGCTCCGAATAGTACGTGGGACACGGATGAGATAAACGGATTAATGAGCTATATTCAGAAATCATATAAGTTTATATATGAACTATATTCCATGGACATTCATATACTGATTACAAAACAATAAAATAGATCGTATTGAACTCTATATATTTGGAGTATAAATCATAACACATAAAACATGTGTGTCGCGTATGGGATGTATATTGTTTATATTTATACATGCACGTAAAACAATGTTCGTATTAAATTTCCGAACTTTAGGTAACCAGAGGGTGTATGTCGAAGATCGGCTTTATTTAATAAACATATTCGTCTACAATTACCAAACTGTTCGTCAACTCGGCAAATAGTGCTGAAAAGTTTGGTAATTTCAAACAGTTGGTTAACCGAAATCATTTTTGGATTACCAAATATTCAGCGACAAATTTTTAAGGACCTTTCAAATCTTTATTTCTAAGCATAAACATGTATAGTATTTGCTTCTTACACATAGAACGATAATTATAAAATACATGTCGGTCCTAAATGTATTAATATATACGGTTAATTGAATGATAGTTCGATAAAAATTGAAGTGTCTTGTTATAATTCCGTTTCGGAATGAAGTATCATTCGCCGTCATTTTTTCGACATCTATTCAACGTTCATATGATGCAAACTTTTTGAAACTAGTTCATTTACAAGCTAACTTACATTCCTTTGTTTGCCGCTCCGAAATGGAATTTAATTTGATTACCATCCGATCACAATGCAATCATTTACGGACCACGCCGTTCGCAACGAGCAAAATGATATCCTCGAAAAACACTTGAATCCCTTCGAAGCTTTAATTATTCAACGTATAATCATGCTAAATTTTCTCCGATTCTTCTCATTATTTCCCATTGACTGCAACCCCAGCGCGGCAGAAGGGTTAACGTCAGTAAATCGACTCTTAATTATGATATCTCAATTACCAGTTAATTATCTATCATTACAATCGCCAGTTGGAAATAAGTCATTTATCCGATGAGCCGGGAAAAACGACAAGCGCCGCGGCCGAGCGGAGCGTCCACAATCACAGCGTAATTACAGACGAAACCAGTTAATGATAGATTTCGGGCTAGGACAGTCGTCGCTCTCGATTCGAGCCGCAGCGCAATTCGAGCCGGCGAATGAGAGGGTCGCCGCGGCGAATGCCGACTAATTCCAGGCGAAACTGGCAATCGGAAGTGGAGACGACGCGTAGGTGCCTGCGCCGAGTTATTTATCTCCGGCGGTTCAGGTGCGAGTCGAGTTCCTTCGCTTTCATGGCCGTTTAAGTAGCCGCGTGATGCATGTGTCCACACGACACCCCCACTTTTGCGCCAACTCAATCTCAACGAAATTTGAAAACGAGCTTTTGCACGAAAAACCTAGCTGAATGTTCGAACAAGAATATTCATAATATACAGGGGGAAAAACTAAAGACAGCTAAGCAGTGTCGAGATGAAAAATTATAATGCAATTTTTCATTTCCCTTATGCCGTTTTTAATTTCCGCCGTGTACACAAAGTTGGAAAATACTGTAAAAGGCCAGTGCTTTTAAATACGGCACAAATTTTTCTCTCAAGATTTAACTATGAAAATACTGCCAATTGCTTTCAATCATCATGTTTAAAATTTCAAACTTCGCATTTGTTTATTTGTTTAATGACGTTGCATTTTTAATTAATGCCGTAGCTATAAAATGTATCTTTCGCGACGTGTTAAATTCTCCCGCATGCGTATGACAGAGCTATGTGTAAAGTGGAATTATAACCGTACAATCGGATGCTCAATTTCTGACAGCTTGAAATATATTCCGATGAATGTTGTAATAACGCGCGCGCCAGCCGGCCAGGGAGGGCGATTAATTTAATGGCTGTTAAAGTCGATCGCGTGGTCTGATTTTCGCGAAAGGCTCGCTCGATATTGTTTATTTAAATCATGACGGATGGTAAACATTTTTGGGCAACGATTGGGTGTGAACAAAAGGAGCTTTATCGATATTGATTACAAAACTGAATGGTGACGAAAAAATTTTCTTTCTTTTTGTAGTTCATCAACATATTTTAAACCACTACGTTAAGTTTAATGATAGCTGACAAACACCGCGCAATAATAATTTTATTGCAACGATACTCTGATTTTCGAACGAAATTCACATTATTTCAACGTTCATTTCAACCTGTTGGAAACACAAAAGGTCCAACAGACGTATTATACTTGTCATTCAGAAAGCGAGCTTTGGTTTAAAAGAAAAGCCACGCGGACAGTTGGTCGGTGGGGTGTTCACGTGAAATTCTCACGTCATCCGGTGCGATTTTTATGAATTGACGGCAAAACGCAACCCCGTGTCGCGATGACAAACGCACGTTTCAATACCTTGAAACTAAACAAAGCCGAAAGTAATGCCCCCGACTCCCGGCGAGCGTCAACAATCAAAAGCCAAACACGGCAGTTTCGCAGCGAGCGTAACGCCGCGCAATCCCCTTAATTAAATAAATAAATTTCCCATCCGCACTTATCGCGCGCGCAATTCCCCGCGGCGATTAAACGTCGAAGCATAAACTTTTGATCGCGTCAAATAACCGTTATCGCGTCACAATCGCGCATGCAAATGCGCCGGGGTGTAGGCTTTATTTCGATTCAGCGTGCGTACGTCTGCGTGAAACGCTGAATAATTTACAGTTATGCAAAAACGCCTGTGCCGGAGCGCGCGCTCGTCGCCCCTATGCGACGCGGCAAGAAAGCAGCGCCCCAACAAAAAGCGCCGTGCTGTCTTGACCCTATTTGTTCCGTCTCGATTGACCATAGTATTACAACCATGACCTGACGTAATAAAGAAGTGCTTATGGCTTGCATTACACACACCAACACGCGCGCGCGCAACCACATGCGCGGACAAAGGCCGCCATTGCCATTGCTCCAACGTTCGAAGGAACGAGCCAACCAACGAACGGGCAATTACCTAAGTACTTGCAAGTACCGCAAGTGCCCATTCGCTCGCACAGCAGGGCGCAGCCATCGTGCAACTTGTCCTTCGAGGTTGGACGACTGCGACACATAATGCCCGGACCACGTGCACGGCCGTCCGCGTACGTGTACGTTCGACGATTTTCGCACGAGCGATCGCCTTTCGGCCTGGCACAATGCCCTTCGGTCATTCGTCCGGCGCTCGTGCAATTTACAAACTGTTGTTGATAGTAAATTTCGTGCTGCAAGTGTCGTTGCGTCGCGCATTTATGATATCAATTGGCTCGTAATGATTTTACGACCCGCCGTGTCGTAAAGTAGACGAACGGCCGAAAATAAACTTCGGCATGTTTTGTGTATTCAGAGCAAGAGACAGTCAGGTATAAGTATTTAAGTATCGTAGGGAAGTAGCAGTTGAATCAAGTTGTGCGGTAAAAGTTTTTTCTTCTTTTTTTTTTTGCAAAGGCGTTGCGGTTTAACAAACTTCGCATAATGTTATGCTTTAGATAATTACGAAGTTGCAGTAGACTGCGGTTATCCGCGATTAAGAAGAGCGGACTTTGACATTAATTCCAATCTCTATTGAATATTCATATTCATTTGTTGCGGTAAACGAAGTGATCTTTTTACGTATATAAAGCGAATGTTTTTAGTAAAATGTGTCATGTTTTATCCATATTTTTTAGTATTTGTTTCACAGTTGTTATCTGATCAATAATCATTTTATAGTTACTCACGATATTTTATCGTAATGAAATAGTTACAGGCAACTTTTCCATCTACTTTTGCCCGCGAACCAACAATTCGTTAAATCAAATGCGCACGCACGTAACATCATTATTCTATTTAACGCATTATCACTGTCATCTCCAATTATCACGTATGAAAATGATCTAGGACGAAAGTAAAATAACTCAATACATTATTTATAAATGGCTTTCCGCGTTTCGTGTCATTGTAATCGTGAAAGTAAAGTTGTGCCACACAAGTGGCACAGCAATTAATGGAAGCCATCAGCCATTACCACGTTATCGACACAATTTTTAACTCATCTCGAATCCCCGGCGAAAAATCGCGATGAATCATGTCGAAAGTAGGACGCGTGGTTCAGCCCGCGTGTTCCTGCGGTAAACGGAATCGTAATATTCTTTATCTCTCTTGTTTTTTTCTCCTTTTTTTTCTTTCCACTTGTTCGCCAACCAAGCGTGAATACCTACTTTGTATCTTCGGAATGACACTGGTAGCCGTGTCAATGTCGACACCACCGATAAACACGATATCGTGCCATTAGAGTTCGAGCGCAGGCGAGTTATGTTTGAGTCATTTGTGGCATACGAACGCGTTCAAGTTGCTCGAATTATGCGTTCACGTATATCCGTTCGGTATTATACGTAACGTTTAAGAACGATACGGGAAAGGAAAAGGGCACCGGTGCATCCACGTGGTGGAAAGAAACGCCGAGTGGGCATAATCGAGTGCGAAAAAAACCGAAAGGGAGACGAGGCGGCTAACAATAAACAGGATGCATCGCAGGTCACCATTACAAATCACAATGGTGACCGCACATACGAGCGACAAGTTGAATGGACAGTGATAGAAAAGTATTGAACGTCTACTATTAACGCCACGTTTTTTATACAGACGATCTTACGGGAAAAACATTCAACGATTCTTCTGCCCCTTTATTTTCTTATACTTTTTTACTAAATTCAGAGCCTGAAAGACAACACATCTTTCAGGCTCTGAACAGACAATACATCTTGTAACTTTTTCATTCAAGTACATATCGTGACACAACGTTCGAACGTTTTTGTGATGCAAATAAGAATCTCTTGCCATTAAACTGGAAGTCGATTATTATTTTAAAAGGGTTTAATAAGAAATATAGTGGAATCGGATGTTGTTAATACATTGCAAATGTTTGCCGAGAATATAAAAATCGATTGCCACATAATACGCGTATCCACTTGACAATTACTTTTCAACTTCGATCGCCAGCTTCGAGTCCAGAAAAAACCTCCTCGCCACGTAAATACTCTTACTTTCGTCTACCCCTTTCCGTGACCGCTGTTATTTATTTCCACATTCAAATTAACTCGACGAAAAAATGAAAGTGAAATTATGAATAATTGGACGAGTTTCGATCTACCGAAGCACGTTGCCAAGTCGGAAATGCAAATCGCCGAAGTTGAAAACTCGTCGCAACTTGACCAGGGTGAAAAAATGGCTCCAACGCGAGACTCGAGATGAAATGTGTTTTTATTCTAAACAGTTCGAGGCGTGCAATTACCGCACGATTATAATGTTCCACTGCAACGTAAAATAATTCGTAGCTTCGGTAACGCGTAACACAATACACATGCCACGACCGTTATGCACACAATGCTTAACATTAATTAATGTTATTACGTCGATTTTGCCGCCGAGGTTGAAATCGACGCAACAAAGTCGGAAAGGCGTTCTGCTACTGTTTTTGCGTGACCCTTTACGAGCAATTTCTCTATAATAATCATGGTAATCAGCGGCCGGGCCTGCCCGGAAGGAGGATAAATAAGACACGAGCGGAGCTCGTCCGTGTTCGAACACTTTGTCCCGGAACCGGCGAATAGAAAAAGGTTGGATCCTGGGCCGAGTGAGCCAAGGGACTACCTTAACAGCCGCGTCTTATCGTGATTCGCGAGCAGGCCGTAAAGCTCCGTGAATATATTTGCGAAGCCGAGGAATCTTTACTGCGAGTGTCCCGAGTGACGATCGTTTGAATAATTGTGCACTAAGAGATATAAATGAACAAACGAGTTTAGTATAATCGTTATACTTTTCATTTTACTGTTGCCCGCGATAAAACGAGCCGGGTCTCGGTGTCTTTGGAAATTAAAGGAAAATACTTGGGCAATAAAAGCCCGCGCGCTATTGTCTATGCGTGTTCGAAAAATTGATGCCGGTTTACGGCCGAGCGTATGCCTTTAATCTACGGACAACGTAAAAAGTGCTTGCGGTTGTACGGCGGAAACTTTCCTTATCGTAAAAGGACTAAATAATTGCTTGTATTTCACAACTTTTTTCCCGATTTCTTTCTTCTTTCTTTCTTCTCATGTTTTTCTTTTTTTGTAACGCCGATTACGTTATTGTAATTTTAAAGCGAGACTATAATTTATGGTTCTTTTAACGTAGGTAAACAAGTCTTACTGATGGATAATTACGATATTAAATAAAGTTTGTGCTTGAAAAGTGAGTTGTTGTGTTTGTATGGTTTAAATTATGACTGTAATAGGAGTTCTTTAATGGTGAAACTGTTTTTATATGTGATTCAATGCGATTAAGAAAGCATTGCCGAGATCTCGAGGTCGAAGTAGTGAAAAAAGTCGATGTTTTTGGTATATTTATTTTCTACATAAAGAAAAAGACGATGAAAAACAAAATAAAAAGAAAAAAAACTATCGTGATTTGGCGAACATAATTCATTTGTTTTAGGGTACAACTGTGATTATCGATTTAAACAAAAGAAGTAACAGAATGTGCACTGTAATTTTGCTTCAAGATTGAATCACAAATATTCTTTCTCGTAAATCGAAACATCAAATATATTTTAAAAGTGTACTTTGTACGTGTAATTTCAAGTAACAGTCAAGCTTAGACCACTTTAACTAAAAATACTTCATCCTCTATAATTTAATTATCAATCTGACTAACTGTGAAATTTTCTAATAACAAATTTCAACTGCATACATTAACTTGGTAAAATATACCAAGTTATTTAGCAGGAAATAAAAACGTCCCGGCGGAATAATTGCGCGTAAGTTGTATAATCGTGACGGTAGCGACAACATGAGAGTCATACGCACGGCCGCGCTAATAAATCGTGCCGGGCGTTGTTAATTATTTGTCTCCGCAATGCAGAGCCGTCGACGTTATCACAAGAGCGGAACGCAGGTGCTCGCGGCAGTGGTTCCGCTTAATTTGAAACGTTTTCGCGGGAAATTCGATGCTAATCTGGTAGGTAAAAGCGAGCCAAGGAGTTGTGCGGGAGGACGCGCATGACACGAAGAGTTATTACACGCTCGCCGTGCGTTTAAATAAAGCAGCGAAAAGGATTTGCTTTTTTACGGCTTCATACGCCCGGAATAAGGGTGATGTGAATATGAGATTTTCTTATGACATACCTCCCGGCAAAAATATGTCTCATTGGAAAAATAAAGGCAACGATTCACTTTTTAGCCTTTGTTCGAGTAATTTAATCAAGCAAAAAGGGGCGCGCGGTTTTCGCGCGGCGGGATTGAAAATTCCCTTCCGACCGTTGTTTGCCGCTGCGAAACATTTTTTCTTAATAGAAAAATCCCAAACGACGCGATGGCCGCGCGGAGAAAAATCAAGTTTTTGTTTTATTGCCGATGTATAGTAAAGTTACGGGTCGGGGGAACGTTATTCTATGCAGACTGAATATATGGCGCTAAACGAGTCCGGGCTCCTTAAACGCCGACGACGCGACGACGCAACCGAGAATTGCTATGGTAGCTCGACACGCTATCGGGTAGACGGTCGCGCGGAACCCCGTCAAATCTAACCACGAAACGCTAGTAAGAGGTACTCTGCTTGATTGCCTGCTACGGGATATATGCATTTATAGAATGCATATAGCCACGTGTTCTTGACAAATGTTATGAACCGAGGCCGGCTTTTAGCAGTTGATTGACTCCGCCGAAATTGGAGAATTAGTCCGGGTTAATGCGGCAATTAAACTAAGCGAATATTTTCCGCCGTAATCAGCGGCTTATTGCGCGCCGTAACTCAACTCGCGCCGCTTTTTCGCCGCCATAACGACGCTCGTAATTATTAACGAATGTTCGCTCGGCGATTAATTTCATTAACCGTCCAATCGACTCGCACCAATCGTAAAGAAAAAAGTAATCATTCGTCCGAGAGGTGTTTTCGAGTTAAGTTTTCCGCTATAAAGCGTCCACTTCGTCTCTGCTCGTGGAAAATAATCCCACTTTAAAGTCAATTGAGTCGCATAAATAAATGGCGGACGAGGTTGCGCGCTCGTAAAATAAAGAGCTCGCGTGGCAAATGGAGACTTGGCCGAAAAATCGTCGCTATTTCCGCGCGCCGGCAGGATCCAGCGAATTCGAGCGATCCAATTCGTTCGATTGCATGCACGCGCGGCCGTCCAGCGGTGCGTTATATAGGAGGAAAAGGAGAGACGCGGCACGGCAGAAGGCGGCTTCTCATATACCGGCCACCAAGATTTATTTGCCGGCCCGATGAGAAAGTCTGGACATTCATTCGCAGAAGAATAACAGACGCGCATGTCGTCCTCGACCAATTACTTTTCCCCGGAGCGGAAATATTTATGTACTTTGCGCGCTCGCAGGGACGGCGAAGGCAACGCTGGTAGTCTGGCTATTGCACGGCCGGACGGGGACACCGGTCCTCCGCACGAGAAGCAACCAATTTGCCGGCTTTTCCGACGCTCACCGACGGGTCGAAGCCGTGTTGGTTGCCTACGAATTCAATAGCTTTGCACCTAACTTTTGTCCGAGTATCTCTGAATAAGGAAGTTTGTTGTTAAAAGGGCTTTTTACCAATTCAGTACGATTTTCGAGTAACGGAGGAATTAGAGAGTATTGGATTTTTGTATGGAAAATGTTTACAGCAGAGAAATATAGTTTGATCACATTACGTAGAATTGGAACACTAATTTGGAGAGTATATAGTTCAAAATACGGATGAATTTATATTTTAAATAATGGATGAAACTGATTTCAAGCGAAATAAAATCATGATAAATTCAATATATTTATTGGGTTGATTCAGTTGTTGGTGTAACTTTATTTAAAATTGGAATTGAATAAACAAGTTTTTGATAAGAAGTTTAATTTACAAAAGGGTTTGGTATGTTCTTATTGACCTTTCTACCATGATTATCGTACTTTGGTGGTTGACTGATTTAATCAAGAATAAACTTTGCATCAAGAAAGTATGAAGGATATAAATAATTAGATTTACTTCACAGCATCACTTGTAATTAAGGTAATTAATTCGTTTATCGGCACTTTGCAGTAATCAATTAAATACAAATCAGCTGCTGCTGATTTTATCATGAAATAGTTCAACTGAATTAATTTTGATGAAACGTAGTCTGGACATGAGAAGTTGGCTTAAGTGTAGTTTGAACAAGTTGATTTTGCATGAATAGAATGTGTGATAAACTCAAGTTTCGGCAAACTACGGGCCAATTCAAAATGTGCACAGTTAATTCCGTACGATTCCGAATTAACGAAGTAATACGAAAACTTGAAGAAAATTTCAGCTTAAATATTCTGTTGTAGAAAGTGAAATATGAGCGAGAAATTTGCACTGTTAATTTAAGGCATTATTTTGCATATATATTATACGTGTATGTGCAGTAAGATGCAAAGTCCCTGCAAAAAACATTATAATTTTTTCTCGTGGTAAACTGTTGTATAAAAAATATACGATTTTCAAATTAATAACATACATCGAATAACAAATCTAAACATGAATAATTTGCCTGGAAAGTTGGCCCCGAGTTTAAAACATTTCACGAAATATCATCCGCCGTTTTTCCGCGTCATGTAGCCATGATTTGACAGAACGTACAGAAGCGTCGTATTGACGTAGCCATGCAGGCGAGCCATTGTCGCGCGAATGTGTCCGTGAATTGGGGAACGGGCGACGGCTATACGGCGCAGCACGTGAGTCCGGCAAAGATAACACTGATTTCATTAGCGTAAATGAACTCCCTCCGCAGCATTTGCTGGACGCCCGTTTGATTAAAACGCGTAAAACATACTTCGTTGTCTTGCGCTTAGCAACTCGCAGCAATATCAGCAGTTATGATCCCGGATGTATCAAAATTGAAATCTGCCGTTCATTATTCGCCCTCGCTCCCTTTGGCTCGACCTCGCTGATTTAAAAAAATAAACGCGTCCGCATTTCACCTGCACTTCTTATAGTAATTCGCATTAAAAAACGAGAAGCTCGCACCGCTAAGTCTTAAGCAGTGTACAAATTAAAAATTAAAGTAAAATGCATCCAGTAAATGTTTGCAATGTTTTTCTTTTGCTTTTAATTTTAACTTGGAAGTATATTGCTTTTCAAAAATAATGTAATATCTGATCTGATCAACGGTGGTTCGAATCAATGTAATCAAAAACAAAAAAAAATGAATTTTTTTTAATTTCATTATTTTTCTCTGACATTATTATTAAATTGCATTCATTATAAAATTAATTGAACGTGCGAAGTGCATAACATAAAGTCAGTTTTGTTCCCTTTCATGAGTGTTCATTTTGTATAGTTCCCCGTTGAATTATTATTTATTGACTATTACATTTCCACTGAAAAGTTTTCACTATTGATTAATTTTCAAACAATACCTTTCCTACTATTGTTTCAAAATAGAAAATATACTCCATAAATTTCTGTTTTACTTAAACTTTTCCCTTTACAATCAAAACTGCTTTTAATTGAATTTAATTGTAAATTCCAAAGGAGAATTCCATGTCAACTATTTCGCAACATTCGTTCGTAAAGAATTCAAGCCGAAAATTTAAACTTTTAGAAACGAAAATTAGAATGTATATTGCACACGTTAAAACTTAGAAAATATGTTTCCACTTTTTTTTTAAATAAAATTCAATTTTTAATAATCAAAAAATAACTTACAGATTGAATTGGCTGCAAAGTAAAACCATAGCAAAATTTTCGCACATTCAATTCCACGACTAAAATCAACGTGACCCGAGAAAACTGCGCTGCAACGTTGCAGAAACACACCGGCAGTCATCGGAATATGAATAAGTGCGATCGCGCCGACTCAAGAAAAACAGCTCGGGCTGCTTTCCACGGCGAGTGCGTTGGCGGCGGTCCAATTGAATTTCGGATTCGCGGGCAACGATCGTCGTGCGCAAATTTGAGGTAATCGCATTGGAATATGAAACGCGCTCATTTACATGCCTGCACGCGCATTTCCGCGTATGAAATCGCGCGCGCGCGTCGTTTTCTTCTGCGCGGAAAGCGAGGGGGGGGGGGGGGGGGGGGAGGGACCGAACGACTGCCCCGGCCCGGGGGGGGGACCTCCACCAAAAACGGGGGAAAAAATTGGGAAAATATCCGCGTTTAAAAGGGCCGGGGAAATTTTTTTCCCCCGGCCGCCTCCCCGTAACGGGGGCCGGGGGGCCAGGGCAGGCCGGGCGGCCCCTTACACCATCCCCGCGCCCACGGCGCCTTCCCCAAGCACCGTGTGCGGCCTTTGTGTGGAAAAAAAAAAAATA
>JABFOV010000020.1:41937-81879 GCA_022817685.1 Aradophagus sp. ZL-2020 | reverse complement strand
ATCGTAACCCGAAGGAATCGATAAGCTCATTTACATAGCAGAAGTAGGCCTTATGGCTTGGTCCGCTTGTCCGACTTTTCTTATAATTAGCGGATTATTTATGGCGAACGCTTCCCAGCGGACGATCAATTTGAACTACGGGATTCATATTGCATTTGTGCTCCATTCTCGTAACAATGTTTGTCTTTTTGGGGTGTTTTTTCCGCGTGAATAATACAAGTTCAGTTTACTTTCATTTCCCTTTCTTCATTATAAACTTAATCTTTTTTTGAAAATTAAGAGATGACAAAAATCTTGACACCTACATTATTAAGTTACATTGTTCTGTTTCAGTAAGGTGTAAACGATAGGAAGTTATAAAAAACATATTAAAAGAATTTCATTATAAATTTGTGGCGTTTCAGTTACAAAATTGGCTTCATAATGATTAAGTAATACAACGGTCGATTTTTTTATAATTGTTAGATAATTTTTCTTATTTGTAATTTTGTGCTAATGGATGTAAAGTGTACGAAAACTTTTTGTACCGGCGCTTTATAAATTATGTCTTCATAAGTAGTTATACTTGGAAAACAAGTTACCTTGTTTTCATAGCGATTCATAACGTTTCATTCATATCATAGTAAAAAAGTCATGAAATTTTGATTGTAAAAAACATCCTTTTTGCACATTTCGTAACGTTTTCGTTCACGATTAATGTGAATAAAAATTATCATACTTTTTATATATTATATCCAGTTTTTGTAAATATTATATCTGAAAAAAAATGTTGCCCTTTGAAGAAATGCCCTTAGAAGAAATTTTTTCCATCCGAGAAAAATATCTTGAGTCATTTGTTGACGTAAGAATAATTATTCTTAACAAATTCAATTTAAATTTTGAACAAAGTAAAACTTTGCAACACATAAATCAAAAATAATTATTTTTTCATGTAATAATAACCGACGCCTAAATATTGAAGTATTTCTAATTATTTCAACAGTTCAATAAATTTTAATACTTATTTTAAACACTTTTTTTATTTTATCACAAAAAAATAAATTGCATACATTATTTTTTTTTATATATTGAATTCATTTGTCGCAATCAATTTTCATCTTAAATATTTCAAAGCTCATAATTTCTTATTTTTCACTTGGACATCAATTAAAATTCTTTGCTGAGACGTGAAATACAACGATAAAAATGGATCGCTGTTATATTAAGCTCAATTAAAATGCCGCAAATAGAGCGACAAATTTATGCAAATGTGCATCCCAACATAATGCGTTGATTTGAATTCCGGAATTGCGATGTGATTCTTAATTACGAATTAAGTCATTGTATGCACGCAACGCGTAAAAGTAGTGCCAGAATTTAATTCCGAGACACTGTACGACACGAGATTACTTTTCCACCACAGTAACAATCACAATAAATAAATTAAGCAGCTGTAAAATGAATTCCAGGAATTTTATTGGCTTTTCATCGAAGCAACGATTGGAGACATTATTTAATTATTGGAGACAATAATTAAATAATGAACGGTTTACACTAAATATCGAGCCTAATAGATCTAAAGATTTCCTTAAATGTCAGCACTAACGAAAAATACATTATTAACCAAAGATAGCGAAACGAAAGCATTTAATTATGAATTTCAGCTTATAGCTTTAAGAATATTGATTCTTTAGCAGAAAGGGTTTTTAAAGTCTCGACGATTCAGTCACTGCGTTAAACACTGATTCCGATGAAAAGATAAATTTTTGACGCATTGAAGTTTACACGCGTGTCAAAGTTTAACTTCACACTTTTCATCAGTATTTTGTATTGCAAATTTATAAAGTTTCAAATCGTTATATCACATGTTAATGTAACTGAGAAGAAAGTCGTTTTAAGAAATAAAATATTTCATAAGAAGTGTCGTATGGAAGTTATTTGATATTTAATTTGTAAAATTTACTATGAAAAGTTTACATGCAAATTATGAAATATCAAACGTTCAAATAATACTGTAGTACAAAACTTTTAATAAGAGATATAGTAATTTAGAAAATAACTTTTCTCTCAGTGGTATAATCATCACTTGTCATTAAGCAAAGGGTTACTTTACATAGAGGTCGCCACATTATATGTGAAATTAAGTAAAATGTGGCGACCTCTACGAATGCCATTTAGTTTTTTTTGTTTTGAAGTATATGTAAATAAAAAATATTTATACCGTGGATGTGGTTGAATCATTAAACTTCATATTACTGTTGCTAAAAGTTTGCAATGTTTTTATTGGCAAGTTACAATGCATCAATTACCAGCCGATTGTCGACACTTTTCTTTACGATTCTTTTACGTAACAAAAGACAAAAGAATAACACAATATTGATTAAATATTTACCCAAGATTATCTGTTTTTAGTATTTTACACGCATATTAAATGGTTCACTAACAGCACAGTAATGTCAACTCTACGTTAAAAGCGTTACTGTTTATCAAGTTTAATAGTAGGTCACACGATAGAGTGTAAAATCGAGCACGAAAAGATAAAAGGAGTGAAAATAAAAAATTAATTCTCGCCTTAGAGAATAAAGTATAATCTCATGTGTTTCATCGCTCAATCTCATTTCCACTTGATTCATAATTCATTCAATACTTGGAAGAATTTTAACTCAACATGAGGTTGGTCGACACGAAAGCACAGGGGATATCAAATCAAAAGTAGGACGGAAAATTTAGGTCTAGAAAAATAGGAAAATTAAGGTTTACTCGTCTTCATTCAAACGTTAAAAATTGAAATTTTCAATAAATTGATCAATTATTTTTAACAACAAATGGTAGGTTTGAAGTAGAAAGAAAGACCGATTTCTTCTTAAACGTCATTTTGTAAAACTTGCAAACAATTTTTGCGATGAATAATTTAGGACTCGACTATTCTCACATTTCGGTACAGAAAATCCCTTACAAAAGCGTGATTATTGTTACGTGCATAAGTGGTTTATAAATATGCAGGACACACTAATCATGAATATGTATTGGAATCATAACGTGTGAGATATGTCCAAATTGTTCCTACTAGTTTTAAATAGAAAAAAAAAAAAAATTATAGCGTTTAAAAAATTATTTCCATGGGAAAATAACTGTTGAATCGTTACTTTAATTTCTTTTCACAAAATGTTGATCATTTGTAAACTTGTACAGCTAAATATTATATTCCAAATAAAAGTAAATGTTACCAAGTGTTACGTCAAATTTTATTTCTAAAATTTTGTAATATCATTTCAGAATGTTGTCACGATCGATTCAATAGCGAAAACATGTACCTTAGAAAGCGACTTCAATTCAAACACAGGACGAGTTTATCAATTCGATGCAGCATTTGGCACCGAGGCATCGACAGAAACAGTTTACGAAGAAGTTGGATCCGTCGTGGTGGAAGCTGTTTTGGAGGGTTACAATGGGACGGTTTTTGCGTATGGTCAAACTGGCTGTGGCAAATCCTACACTATGCAGGGTTTCATCGAAAAAACCTTGGAACATCTGTTCGAAGCGACTTCCACGAGCAGTTCGGAAACGAGGTAAAGCATGCGCTGATAATATCCGAAGACCGAATCAAAGAAAAGAAAGATAACAAACGTCTTGCCCCGTTTCTATAAACTTAAACTTATTTGAATATACTACCAACATTTTTCTTTCGTCGATTCCTACCAGTGTTTTGAACCTCTTGATTAAACCAAGGTAAATCCTTTCGGTTGTCTAAAATTATCGTACACCCATTAGCTTTCCCAATGCAGCAAAAAGTATGCTCTCAAAAAGTGTCTTTGTACTAAACATATCTGTTAAAAAAACATCAAAGGTGTTTTTTCAAATATTCGTTGCGATAAAATAATTTATTCTTCGTTTTCAGGTATTTAGCATTGTTAAGCTACCTAGAAATTTACAACGAAAGACTACGGGACCTTTTGCAAGACGGAAGCACCGATGGATCCTTGGTACTGAAAGAAGACCCATCGAAGGGTACCTACGTGTCTGGTGGTCTTCGTGAAATCACCGTAAAAAATGCCACCGAGTGTTCGAAGCTGGTGGAACAGGGTAATCGTCGGCGAGTAGCTGCTGCAACGAAGATGAATCTCGAAAGCTCCAGGAGTCATGCGGTTTTGACTTTGGCGTTGGAGGCTATTGCCATCAACGACGACGACAAAGGAAACAGTGCAATTAGAAGAGGTCGACTTCACCTGGTTGATTTGGCTGGCTCGGAAAGACAGGCGAGAACTGGTGCGACAGGAGACAGACTGAAGGAAGCTGCGTCCATCAATCTCAGCCTTTCAGCTTTGGGAAATGTGATAAGTGCCTTAGCTGCTGGCAACGGCAGACACGTGCCTTATAGGTAAATAAGTTAATATGGTCAGATGTACTGTAAAAATAGACTTCAAGATCCTAGCAAGCTTTTGTAGAAATTATAATAAATAAATTATAATAATAAATTTGTGTCTTAACTTGAAAATTTGGTTTGACTGGTTGATTGAACGTTAGTTAGATCATACGTTTCTTTTAATGTGTTTATCTAACATTATCTCAGCCATAAATAATCATAAGTTTCCAGTGAAGTTCAAAGTCAGTGAAAAAGTTAATTTACTACTTATAATTTATAACTCTGAAAGATTTATACGTTGTATTAACAATTTGTGTGGCATCTATAGGGATAGCAAATTAACTAGGCTGTTAAGAGACAGTTTAGGAGGGAACGCTAGAACCTTAATGATAGCCTGCGTCAGTCCCAGCAATCTCGATGCCGAGGAAACCTTAAGTACACTCAGATACGCTGCCAGAGCGAGGTGCATCAAAAACAAGCCGATCATCAACGAAGATCCAAAGGATGCTTTGCTTCGGCAATATCAATTGGAGTTGCAGCAACTCCGGAAACTTTTGGAGTCCAATGAATTCTCGAAGGTTTCAACGGACGACGAGGAGTTGGAATCTAGGAAAGTAGATGATGAAGAGATGGAAAGACTGAGAAGGGAATGCGAGAACTCGAACATGTCTGCTCAGAGGTTGCAAGAAGAATTACTGACTTTGAAATCGCAATTCGAAAACGTGGAAAAGATGGGCGCGGGTCAGGTGAGATCGAACCTTTCCATGGATCCAGAAAGATCGGAGAAGCAGAGGAAGAAGAGGGAAGCGGCTAGAATGGAGGTTTTGAGGAGATTGGAAAAATTAACGATAGGAGGGGAAGCGCGGCAGAACGAAGACGTGAAGAAAAGGAGGGAAAGGAGGCGGAAAAGGCTAGCGGCTTTGGCTGAGGCATTGGAGAAAAGTGCACAAGAGGGCAACGGTGGCGCCTTTGAAGTTTACGGTCAATTAAAGTCAACGGAAGAGGCGTTGAAAAAGATGGCCAAAAGGGCAAAGCAGCTGGAACACGAGGCGGCAGATTTGCAGGTTTGATATTACAGTTTCAATATTTATATTTCATATTCTAATGTGATTTTATATTCTAAAGTAATCTTGACTAAAATAAAATGAACTGGTGAATATAGAATTAGCAAATCTATTATAAGAATAGTTTTTTGTAAAACAATTAAATGCAAATAGTTTGAAAGTCAACATTCTTCCTCCATGAATTATATATTATACAACCGTAGAATAACAACCGACGAATTTTCTAATAAGGCTTTTAATAAAATAGTCGGAAAGCAAGAATAACGAAATTAGCATCTTTCGTTTATTGGCGAAAAAGTCGATAAGAAAACGAGTCGTGCGCGTCACTGTTAATGAATGATAATTTTCGCATTTTTATTAGGCTTCGTGGGACGCCGAAAGACGAGAGCTGCTGCGCCGGGAATTATTAGCGACTCAGCTTTGTGACGCCATGGTTCCTTATCTCCGGCCGGGGTGTCCCTTTCGAGATTTAATGACTGTTCGGGAGGCCGCTATTTGGAGCGAGGAACTGAATCGTTGGAGACTTCCAGATATATCGCCGGGAATTCCACTACCACCACCTCCACCTTTGGCTATTAATGGTTTCGTTAACAAGTCTGACCACAACAACAATAACAATCATAACAGCAGCGTTTTCAACAATGGCACGGTCAATGGCCACTCGATTCCAGAGGAGGAAGATTTTATCAAGGATTTGGACGAAGAAGAGGAGCGGTCCACCATCGCGGATCTGTATTTCAGGAGGAAAAGAGTCAACGCTTTGTTGGAACATTTGCGAGAGGCGAGGACCAATGGTACAACTTTTTTACCATCTTAAGCGTTTACGTTAATTTTTTCCCCCTGAAATTTGCTCAAACTCTCTTGCATAATATTTCATATTACATTCCATTGACAAACAGAAATTATTTCATTGAAACACTTTGAATTGAAATTAACTCTTTTGAAGAAAAAAACAGCGATGTTTCTTCAAAACTGTTTTCTTCATTCAAGAAAATCTTTTCGAAAGTTCTACAAAAATTACTAATAAAAATTTAATCAAGTTTTCGTCGTTTGCGATTTGACTATCTAAATATCTATCGCAACAACTCGATTCTCAACTTGAACGAGAATTTAATTAATTATCGCCATAAAAAATTGCCAGTACGAACGAACGCTGCAGTAAAAGCACGAGTGAAAAGTGAAATAATTTGCCCAACGACTCAGCGAGATGACAATTTTAACGTTTTAATGTGCAACGACGCACTCGGTCGTAATCGTTGGGATGTAAAATACCGTAAAGTTGCAGCATACGGAAGATTAGGGTCACAACATACTAAGAAAGTTCCGTTAAGATCCGTCGAGCTCAGCTAAGCGTTTTGATTGAATCGGAAAGGACTGCCGAGGGGAGGGAGGATGCAATTGAAGAGGCCAATGCACGAGGAGCGTTGCGCCACGACCGCGGATTGGAATTGTATTCAGACAATATTTTAACGGCGCGCGCACGCGTTTTCCGCGAAAAATCGGCCTGCTTCGACGATCCGCAATTTAGAAACCTCGCGGCCCGGCGTTGCGTGTATCGCGGCACTTTTTCTTTCCCCTTCCATATGTTTTTTACTCCTTTTTTCCGACGCCTTATTTTCCTACTTTTATCCTTTCTTCCATATTATTTGCTTATTACGTACACGTGACGTTACGCCTAATGAGACGAATTTCATCCTCGTTACGGGCAATGTCTGTCCCGAGGCTTTCGAGTCATTCGTTCGACTTTGTGATCGCGTTATTGCGTAACGTCGAAAATGACGCGAAAATGATTTCACGGAGAAAATTGCGAATAATAAACGAGTAATTAAGTCGTTTTTTGTTTTTCCGCCGCGTGATTTTGTGGATCGACACCCGTTGCGGCCACAAAACCGTGCAATGTTTTTTTTTTCCTTTTTCTTTATTTATTTAATGACTGACAATATTGTGTGATTAAAACGCGATTGGAAAGGAAGTCGTTTTGTAATCGAACGTGTAATTTAATTACGACATTCGATTTCGTTCGGTCGTCTGTTTGTTTTCAAACGCGGTTTGAGTTGCTTTTGCGATTGCGCGATCAAAAAAACGAGACTATTGGCGTACGTGGCTGAGTTTATCGGAAATGATTGCGATTTTGTAAAGTCGATTAGGCCGAAATTTCGGTTGAGACGACGGGCGACTTTGATCCCGACTTTAATAGGGCGAAACGCGTTGATTGCATTCCACGTTGCATTTACATAATCGTGTGATAAGACGTTGTCCTAATGAAAATATTTCTCCAGGGAAATTCTTGAGAATTGGCCGGAAAATGTGACGCGTAAATTAACGATGGAAAAATGTTCACCATCTCGGGTGTTTTCTTATACTTTTACTTTTCTCTACTTCAAGACTGTAAATGAGTATGAAATATTTACATTGTAGAAATTGAGATCGATTTACAACATTCGCAAAATAGTTTAAACAAGTGCAAAATCGTTGAGTAAACAAAAACGAATTGAACAATATTATTCCGAAATTCAGTGACCTTTGTTTCCCGAGTCCACCGAGTTTTTTTGAAATCGTTTTTCCGACTGAATATTTTACTGGGGCAGTGCAAGCGTTCCAAGAAAATGGTGAGGTCAAAGTGCGCGGGGAGGACGGGAAATTGCATAACGAAAAACTCGTTGCGTCGTTTGATTAAATTATCCCGCGGCCGCGGTGGGGGGAGGCGGCAAAAAGTGACAATGACACCTTTTATTATGTGCAACAAAAAGGTGGATAATTCTCGTGGTTTTTTTCCCCTCGTCTTTTTCCAGAGAGCAGCAAGCGAGTCATCAAATCCGGGGGCTCCGAGGATTTGGATTCGCCGGACTTGCGGTTCCAGAAAATGAACGCGCTCAATCTCCACAACAGCGGCGCGTCCAACTCCGAAACCAGTATTTTTAGGTAACGCTTCAGCCGACAATTGTCGGCCGCGGCATTTACGTTGCGACGCGATGATCGAGTCGAGAAAAAAAGGCCTCAACGTGAATCGAATCAAAATTGATTACCAGCTAATTCGCGACTTTGACTTTATTGCCATTGCATTACCATAATTTCTTTTATTCGATCGACCGGTGCCTTGCGCGATGATTCATCGATAAATATTAACTCGTTTTTTCTTTCTTTTTTTTTTTTTTTTTTTTTTTTTTTTTTTTTTTTTTTTTTGTTTTTTATTTAAAAAAAAAAATTAAAAATTTTTTTTATTTTTTTTTTTTTTTTTTTTTTTTTTTTTTGTTAATTTCAATTTTTAAGTAAATTTGCAAAATTAACAATTTTTTTCAACATGGAGATTTAAGTTACAAACATTTTACAATTTTTGTTTCAAGTTTGATCAAACTTGCTTGTTCAAACTCGTAAATGTCGTAAATATTAATATGACATATACAATAATAAACGCAACCTATATATGATATACATATTAGATGTGTTCTTATTTTTGACAAAGTTCAAAATTTCAAAGAAGCAGGGTGCAAGCATAGTTTTTTTTACTAAGTTTATTCATGTCATAGAAAATTTGTACAAAACATTTTTTGACTTAAGTTTTTGATATCTATGATAAATAAGAATGAATTTATGAGTCCAATTTTTTTCAACATTTTGATTTATTTGTTAAAACAAATTATCTGAATATTAGAACACTTTTTAATGACCGAAAAATATTTCCAATTTTTGACTTATATTAACTTAAGGGGAACGCGCAAGGAATTAACTATTTTGTCAAAATAAAAACACCCTTAATAAATAAATATATAAATAAGATATATATAATTTGATACGCCCCTATATGCATAAGTAACAATTTCCTTGTTTCTTGTACAGATTGCTTATAGCCAGTAAGAGTGAAAAGATGAAAGAGGTAGAAAGAAAGGCAGAGTGCGAAAGAAAGAAAATGAAACGGACAAGGATCGAAAGAAGAAGTGTATTATAATTTTTATGGAAAATGAAGTCTGGATGTATGGATGCAAGTTCAAGAGAAAAAATGGGCGAACATTAAAAAGGTGAGATGTTGGAAAAGAAAATAGGAAAAATGAAAGATTGAGTTAAATAATTAGTTTTGAGTGTGATCGCGTGCGTGCAATTTCACATTTTTGTGATAATTTTTCTTTTATTTCATTTCTCTTACAATTTTTATAATTTACTGACAAAAATAATTGGCGTGCTAGATTTTAAAATGGAAATAGAATTGAAAACGAAGTGTGTTAATAAGTTTTTTCACTTGTAATGATTAAAATTAGCACGTGCTTCCAACGGCATGCAATTGAGATACAACATTTTTCCGCTTTTGTCACATTTTTAGAGTTAAAAATTGAAATGAAAAATTGTACCAATCAAATGTGAGAATGTTAACTTAATTTTTCCTTTCTCTTTTTTTCATATTTAATCTTCGTTTTGAGAACGATTGAACCATTTATATAGTTCTACGAATGAGACATTCATTATAAATGATAATGATGAAACTTAATTTGCATAATAAAATACTGATATTAAAATTTTAATAAGAGACTAATGTTATGTAGTCATCTATCCCCAATATTAATCGTCACTTTATCACCTTGTAAAAAAAAATTCCGATTCAATGGTTTAAATGAGAGTTTCAAAAATATAAAATTATTCACATTATATCATTTATTTTACTTAGCTAAATTTTTCATTATTTAAATTTTATTATCATGATAATAAAAATATACTGACATATTACGAGAGTATATGTGATTACACTTTTTATATTTAAAATTTGTATCATTAATAATTTGTAATCATCAATTGCATCATTACGTTCTGCATCAATACTAATCATTAGAGATCAGTCCTAGAAACTACTTGTAAGTAAAGTATAACAGCAATGAATTAAGCAGTTATTTCTAATTTTATGATATTGTGTAATTACTAATTTTTAGGTATCCTTACATTGAAGAAACAAAAAATCCACATTATATCTTAGCTTTTCACTTTTCACCTTTGCAAGGCGAAGCATAGGGAACGATGGTTGCATATTTTCCAGTAGGTAACTAATAAGTAGGTAATTAAAACACTGCCCCTTTATCGGGTCATCGCAAGAGGGAGAGAATCGGGTTATGGAAATCATGAAGCAACGGTGAATATGCTTTGGATTATTTTTATTTATTAGCTGATATTCATTTTGGATGGCACCAATAACAATTAAACAAAGTAATAACTTTATACTTATGCAGTTAAACGAATGCCCGACTGGACAGCTCCAAAAGGAAAACTGTAGCTAATTGATTTCAGATGAGAATATTTAAGAAACTTTATTACAAAGAGTATTCCCATCTACGCCCTTGGGACCAAAATAGTCATCTTCAAGTGTCATTATTGGCTCCCGGTGCCCTGCCAGGTGCAAGTTATGGGTCGGTAACCCATGGCCCGCATTTAGTTAGCGCGTAGCGCTCCTTGTTCGTCCATTGGCCACATCCAAGGTTGTGATCCCCATGTCATGGATCACCAACCTGTGAATTGCATCACCAGTGAGACAATTAGCGGGGGAATACCTCTGGCTTAATTTTGGGGTACCAATAGCGACGAAGGCAAACAGCAATGAACATGTCGTATTCCAATGGTGTGATTTCATCACGACTGTGAAAAATAAAATGAACAAACATACACTTAAAACAAATCTAACATGAACAGAAAATAATGCAAACGTAACACCTCTTTTGCCAACACTATCCTGTTACTAAAATGTTCAATAACTGGAATATTCTTTGTTTACATTACCATTGGAATGCATGGCTATATTGTCGAGGTCTCAGTGGTTTGTTGTTGAATCGAAGTGTAATTATTTGTCTTTGTAATTAACTAAATGAAAAATATTGCTGCTATTTTTTAATTGTTTCTAGTTCTATTGTGTTTCCCTAATTGCGCTGGTATGCCATCCGTTATCTTAAAAATAATTTTATAACATTTTTTGAGGGGCTGGGCTACAAAAGTGCCACCCCCTGGTCCCTCAAAGTCTTGTCCTTGGAAGCGACAGTCGTTACAATATACAGTGGTAGCATTGAATATGTTGTCGCTACATTTAAGAGAGACTGCTAGCTGGTTGTGGTGCCGAAGAGTACGTGAGTTAATATGGCGTGGCGTGTTGTTTGGGTAGGTTTGATCCTGGAGATCGTTACCTGAAAACATTTTTCTGCGCCAGTATTTTCCTTTTCGCATTGCTTAAACTATAATAATTTACAGTATAAAATAAGAGAGGAGTAAAAACAAAGTCTCAGACCATGAAACTTCTCCCCTCTCAAAAATGTTGATTATTTACATATTACACATTTATATAGTAGTTCGCATACAAGCTATTAACAACACATTATTAACAATTATATTTAAAATAAAATGGTTCAAGAAGAAGACTAATGTCTGTTGTGGCATTAGTGTACTTTTTAATAAAAAATTATTTACACATAATTGTAATAAAAGGAGAGAAGGGATCAATTCTATGTTCCTGAAGTTTCCAACGTTTATTAATAAACGAAAATAAAGACTGATTTATTTTTCTTCATACAAATAAAAATATTTTTTTATTTAATATTTTGACAAGAAGAAGCTAGAATATTTCAATGTCTGAGAATATAATTTTTTCATTTTTGACTATATGTTACTAAATTATATATAATTAATTTTCGTTTATCAATAAACGTTGAAAACTTCAACTTCATTCAATTCTTTGATCATGAGAGAATGTTTGTTAATAAACCAAAATGACTTTAATATTTTAATGTAGCCAAAAACATTACCATAATTTTTTTTTTAATTCAAAAATTATAAAAAACTTTTATAACTTATATTTTTTAACTTTATATTAAATTTTGGAATTCTGTTTACTTTTGCTGTAATTTGAAGAATCTGTAATGTACATTCGTAACTTCGTAAGGTAACTGTACATTCGTCATTTCCTTAAGCCGTAGAGATAGGACATTGTGCTTCATAACGGAAGCGAGCTCCTTCACTTTCAACATATATTAAATAATGACATGTTTTAGACCAATTAACATTGTTTGCTATTTGACGGCACGTGGGACATGATTCATGCGAAATTTCAGTAAACAAAGGTTCACCACATTTACCACATACTCTGTGCCTTGGTGAAGAGCACCATACCAAGATATGCATATGACTAAATTGAAAAGAGTTCTTCATTAAACCCTTATATGCATGCGCGCATACCGAACAAAAGATCCCACTTACTTCGATATAAGCGATTGGTACCCGCTGCTTAAGACACCTTATTGCTGGTTTGACACTGGCACTGTAAGTTCCACGTGGTGTAGGGTGGTGGTTCCTCAACTGAATTGACATTATTAAATCTGAATTAAAGTATAGATAAAATTTTTATATTATTACTACTATTATTTTCATCGATATCGCTGAATTAACTAATATTACTTTGCATTATATAATATAATTATTATTATTTTTACACTAATTCACGATTTGAACTGAATGCAACAAATAAATCTTCTGCAGGATACAAAGTGTTGAAAGAAATAATGACAATTTAAAATATGTACAAAATGTAATGCTTATTAATAACTTACTGAGTTTTACAGGATTAACAAATAGTATGATTAACAATAAGTTGTCCACTTTTTTGATAATGGACTCCAAGAATTATTATCCGAAAGTACTTCAACGAAAAATTTAGTAGAACGACCATACAAATCCAAAGAAGTGTCACAACTAACTCGGACTGATGAAGTTGCGGGAAAAAGACTGACTCAGACCTGGCCTTGTACAGGGTATTTACCTGTTTCCGGTCAAAGTTGTTAACCACTCTTTTCTCAAAGTTGTTTCTCAGGTCAGTTTTTCATCCCTACTTTTATTTCTTATGGGTTTTTCCAGCATGTGTCAATAACATTTCATTGGGTTTTTCCGACATGTGTTGTTTGGTAAGATCTTGATTGTATTTTTTTATTTATCTGTTGCAACTGTATTTATTTTGTTCATGACATTCGTTGAGAAATTTTGGTGTATAATTTTTCTGTATTTACGTTACAAATATTTTCAAATATTTGCCAAAAAGCTTATGACTTGAAGCTTTAACTTTTGAGTAGTAAAAAATGTAACTCGTTTGGGTGAAATTTATATAATATTTTTGAATAAATTCATGCTTAAAGATAAAACTTGTGTTTGTATTATTGCTACGGTTTCTCGCTATTTTATCTACTGTACATAATAAATTAAATTGCGGTCTAACTTGCTGACCGTCTTTTGATATTATTGTTATTAAAACGATGTTTGTAAACATTGGTCAGTTAACATGTGACCAATCCTTGCTCGTCCTTTTGTTCAATGGAAAGGCGCCTCAAGTCGAACGCGTGTTCCTTTATTTCTACCTTTATTCCACTTTGCTCTAGCAATGAGAAAAAAGAAGATATAACATTTTCTCTGTCTGCAGAAGAGAATTATTTCCAAAAGTGTCACAAAATTGAAATTTGTTGATTTCAAAAAATTGCGTGTTTAGATAAATTAATACATACTTACATTTGTATGAATATAGTACAATAAAATAATGGAAGAATATATTAGGTGTATTCCAGGTATTTTGATTTCGTTTATTAATTTGCTAGATTTTGTATTTCAAAATCACGTTATTATATATACTTTTTTTATGTGTCTAATATATTTCATGTTTTTTATAATTTATTTTCAAATACAATTAATTTATTTTAGGTCAACGATTATGCCTTTCGGATAAAGAGCATTTGCCGGGCCAAGGAACATATGAACTTTTAGGTTACATTTACTCAAAATTAGCAGGAATTGTAAAAATAGTGGATAAAGATAATGTAAGTTATTATTTTATCAGAAAGGAATAGGGATTGTAAATTAGTAAATACATAAATTACATTTCAACTGTAAATTGCAACACATTATTTTTATATTAATGATAATAACTTTTTTCACACTGGTTATATTATTTTGCATATAAATCAATTTTGTTTGTAAATATCTTTTGATTTAAAACAACTATTATTATATTAATTTATTGTAAATCATTAGGTATCCACAATTGAAGTACATAGCATGTCAGAACAAAGCATAGTGCCAGCACCAGGTGACATTATTACAGCAATGGTAACAAATGTAAATCAGAGGCTATGTAAATGTACGATCAAATGTGTGGGTGACATCGAACTGACCAGACCATATAGGGGCTTGTTACGAAAAGAAGATGTTAGGGCAACTGACAAAGACAAAATTCAAATGTATAATTGCTTCAGGCCAGGAGATATCATCTTAGCTCGAGTTGTATCCTTTATTCTCGAAAAATTTTATCGATTATTTAGCCGCATTTTATCAATTATTTATTTTTATCAAGTAATAAAAATTGCATATGGAACTTCGAAAAAAAAAACAAAAAATTTTAATAATAAATTCAGCAAAGCTAATCTGTTATGTAATTAATCATTACCTAATTTAATTACGTTAAAGACTTGAAATTGATATTTCTTTTGTATTATTTTCCTTATAATTTATATTTTTTAACAAAATAGCTTCCAATGACAGAACCTCACGTTTACCAACTTAGCACAGCAGAAAATGAATTGGGAGTAGTTATAGCTTTAAGCGAAGAAGGTAATCATCACACACGAAAATGTTTTATAACAAATTTTAATATTTATAATACAAGAATCATTATTATTTTTTTAACTTATTGTATATAAATATTATATATTGTTCTCTTGCAACTTTGTATCAATAATTTTAAAAACTATTCTCAAAAATTGATATTTAATTAACGGAATTTCGCATAAACTTCAGGAGTGTCAATGATTCCTATAAGTTGGACGGAAATGCAGTGTCCAAAAACTTTAATCAAGGAGCCCCGTAAAGTGGCAAAAGTTGTCCCAGAGGAGATCATTCTCGAGGAAATGAAAAAGCAGTAACGTGACTTAATATTTAACATTATTATAGATGCATAATAATTACAAAAAAAAAGCGACAATCTTTGTAGATACAAAAATGGACGGATCTGCACATTGCACAAAGTACAAGTTGAATCAGATGTGTATATATTTTCATTATGCATATTAGATTAGCCTAGTTAAATTGTAAAGAAATATGCTTTTTATTAGTCCTTGTGAGACTTGTGACTCTTTCCTTTTTTAGAGTGCTTAGACACATTCTTTTCTTCAATCTTGTTTATTCTCTTCTGCAAAAATAAAAGTTAATATAATTTTTATTAATTCCCCACCAATATCAAAACCACGTACTAAATATCTAAGTTCTGGATAGTATCTTATCTATTTTGATAACAATTTTATTTTATTTTTATGTATAGGATTTCATTAATTTGTAAATGTTGTTATTTAAAATTTAAGCAAACAATAATCATTTCTTATGTAAACTCACCATAAATCGATGCTTTTCCTTACAAGCGTATTCAGTTTCATCGATGTCATTAAAACAATCCCTTTTGTAATCTTCTGGAATCGGGCCTCCGTCGAATTGACAGAGCCTTGATAGTGGTTTTGCTACGACTATCATTTTGTGGAGTCCAGTTGGCTTGTGTTGCGGACAATAAAATACGTCTGGTGTATTTTTATCAAAAACTATGCTTTGTCGAAGAATGTCACCCGCACTGGCGAAAGATATAACCACCTAAATACATTTTTATTTATCATCAATAATTTGAAAGAAATATTTGATTTTGATTTGATATTGCAAATAATCGTTGTTAACTTGAACAGAAGAAATATACCAATTAAATAATTTAAAATATATTTACCAGCAAAAGAAAGAAAACGTTGAGATTCCTTAAGGAGCCTGAAAAAAAAATGTTTATTAATCCTTAGAACAAGAAAAAATACATAGACTATGTATTGTAATACAATAAAAGTAAGATTATAAAAAATAATATCGATTGCCATTAAAAATTGTATTTTTGTAAACTTTATCTATACTTATAATTTATAAGAATATATTATTTTGAGAGACATGACGATACAATTTCTTTTCTTTCTCTTGAATACTTATTGCTCCTAGACATACTATAATGACATCAACAAATAATATTACTTGCAGCTACATTAAGCATCAACAATCTGTCGATCTACTTTTAAACAAATCAACATAGCTTTTTGCATTCATTATTTTTTTCTTTTTCATTGTGCAACGACTTCTATTCCGAAGGCCTTCTATTAATTATTCAGCAATTTGTTATTGCATTTTCACGTCGCAGCACAAATCATTCTGCTCATGATTCACACCATTTTTATTTCTTTCTTACAGGTAAACGATGTACTTTACAAGATATTTAATATTTTTACTGGATAAAATGTTTTCAAATTCATTCGTTCTAACAAATTTTGAAAACGTTTTGAAAAATCAACAAATTTATCGAACCAGAGGCAAGATTTGTTTCTGATTTTGATGGATACTTTTTTACGGACGCAATCCCGTTGCGAAAGCAAGTTGCCATTCGTTGATTTTATCGAAGTTGAAAGTTAAGGTATGATTTCGGAGCAATATCCAGTGGTACTTTTGCATTAATCTTATACTGTGTATGTTTTGCGAAACAATTATTTTTGGTTCCATGAAACTTACCCATCTTTCAAATTTGTTTACTCTACAGGACTGGTTGGTCTGGAATGATCCTGCGCGATGGCTGACTGTCGCTTGACTAGATCGTCGCCGATGAACGAGTATAGGGGGAGATGCCGTTACCTTGTATAGCGCATTTCAAAAACCATCAGCCTGTGTGAGCCACACACTTTCGCTGGCTCTCCATAATGACGTAATTTCACTCGTGGTTTTTTTAATTTATTCATTAATGATAACTAATCCTTTTTTTGTGTAAATATATTATTTTTGTTTATCAAAACTTATAGCTAAATGGTAAACAATACCACAGACAAATACAAGTCCATTCAAATACGATTTAATTTGATCAAAATAAGTTTTTGCAAACTATACATTTCAATAGAAATTAAACGTTGGTTACCAATATTCAGAGAAATGACCATTTCTTTTTTTTTCTTTTGTTATAATTAATTAAAAGTTAAATTACTATTAAAGTAAATATAAAAAAATCAAATTGAGAATTGTCTTACACTTAGAGAGAAAGGAAAAAAAGGTATATCGTTCGTTTCAAAATATACCTTTCATCTAATTTGTGTAACATTTGTTTCTGACTTATCTTTATATTTATGTTTCTTTCAATCCATCTTATACATCTTAATTTGATTTACTCATTTTTTGTCATATCATATACATTTAATTAAAATAACAACTATTTCCCTTAACAAAATAATTATACATTCGTTATTATAAAAGATTACGTACACATATACGCATATTTGAATATTTCTATAAGAAACACTTTTTTACAAATTTGGTTTACACAGTTCATATTATGACTTACATTTTCTTTTAGAAAAGAAATATAATGTTTCATAATCTACAATGATATGTTTACACCAATGAGCAGAAGATTCAGATGTTACAAATTAATCTAAACTGTGTAAACATTCACATACAATCGAAATTTGATTGAGTGATCGTTTTGGAAATATTAATTGTTCAATAAAGGTTCCTACATTAATTTTCAATCTTTCGATCTTTCGATACAACTAATAATAGAACTAGCATAGAAATAGAAATAGGAAAAAAAAGCGAAATTTATTATTGCGTGGAAGAAATAACTTTTAAGAGAGAACTTATTCTTCGAGATATTAAAAAGTTATTGATTTCTGGCACGTTCTTTAACTCCACTACTTTGTCTAAGTGATTGATATTTTGATTGAAGGCATTCCTAGCTTCTATCAGTTCTTTTAACACTCTTTCAAACAGCTCCTAAAAGGCAAATTATTGATTAAATTTTTGTAAATAAAAAGCGCAAAAGTAAAATAACATAGTTAATATTATAAAATTATGCATATTATTTAAATATTTCAGCGAAAATTACCTCAAGTCCATTATAATTTACTATACCAATAACACTGACGATTCCTTTTCCATATACAAAGTATCCTAATTTGTGCCTTACAAGACCATAGCAAATTGGTACTTCATGCTTCTTACACGTTTCTGTGAATTTCTCTACAGTTTTATCAAGAATACCTGAAACAATATAAAAAGATTATTACAAAATAAATTAATAAACTAATATAAAAAACCAAACTAATACTAGATTACTTGAAACTAAAGTATATTCTAATAGTTTATTGATGTAAAGATTGTTGTCATAAAAATTGCTCCAAACAATTATGACAAAATACTATTTAAATGAAAGAAGTTAATTTTATACTCTTATCGTTTTTGATACTAACTTGTTATAGTTTACTTCTGGTTAATTCTCTAAACATTACATCAAAAAGAAAAAAATTACCATTTTCAATAATTTTGTCTATGTCAGTGGCAATAACAACGAACTTGATTTTATTCACGTAAATGTATTTTTCGACCTCCTTAAATCCTGCATAAAACCTTTTTCTGATTCTCCCTTTAACATCATCTCTCTCATAACTCTTCCTCTGCAACCTTTTAATTTCTGTCAAAAAATTATCCAAAGACAAAGTTAGACCTGGCGTAACAAGATTCGTACAATATCTATAGAAACAAAATTATATTTTCAAACGACAATGACCTCTTTTACATTTTTAATTCCTAAAATTCTTAGTTATATCTTTTTTTAATCATTGATTTTTAATTCAAAACAACAATAAGTTGTGTTGATTAAAATTAATAATAAATACATGAAAAGAAACTTAAGTCATGAATTTTTTTTAAATAAATGATAAAATGAGAGAAAAGAGGATGAAAAAATATTTTTTATATAACTAAGAATTCAGTTAGTCGTTTGTTATTAACAAAAAATGAATTTAAAACGTCAGAAAAGATATTGTTTAAAAATGGGACTGAAGTTGTACTTTACACGTTTGGTGCATAATATTCTAAATTAAATATACCACTGTTTTTAATTCATTTTTAGCTAATAAGATTGAAACTTCAGACGACATACTCTCGAAATTTTCTCGAAAATCTTATTTTCTCCTCATCGTTCTCTTTCAGTGATAAACTTTTTTCAAGTGCATCTGTATCCAAGGTATTTTCTTTGGTGCTCATACGATTAAACGACTCTTCCAAACACTCGAGTCTTTTAATTGAATTAGGGCCAACTTTCAATTTTTCCAGCTGGCCAATTAAGTCCGACCTTGTTTCTAAGGTGTCGTCACTCATTGCTACTAAAACAGTGTCTCGATAATCTTGTCCAAGTAAATTTAAATTTGATAGATTCTTAATCATGTCATTTTGTGTTTTTGTCTCTATCTCGTCTTCAATTTTTAGTTTACCAATTTCCAGAGCAGATACTTCTTTAGTAGAATTTCTTTTTAATTCCCGTTCCCATAAAATATATTTCTTCAATGAAGATGGCAACTTTATTTTACCATGTTTTATTCTTCTTTTGCATTTGACATGTGGATCAGAACGTGATACTTTTTTTGAAAGTATTTTGGATTTGTTATTTATACTTGCTGCTGAATTCTAAAATATTAGAAAGTTACATTAGAAGACTGAAATATAAAAATGAAAAATAAAAACAACAAATAGATTCTAATTTTTTAATTAGACGTTAATTAATTCGATTGGTTGTAGCTAGATTTGACACTTACGTTAATAATATGTTGTAAATTCAGAGTTATTGGGTCCTGACTTTTGACCTTTCTTGACCGAGATTTCTGCATCACATTAACACTATCATAATATTGTCTAATTTCCTTGCTTTTTCCAGATTTTCCTGCATCATGAATTCGAGTAGTTTCACCCAACTTTGGATACTCATTCTGATTCAATGAACTCGTTGTCTGTACTACCTGCTCTTCCAGTTTCGGCTCCTGCTTGACAATTGACTTGGTACCTTCAGGACCTAATTTGGGCCAGACTTCATTTTCCAATTTATTTTTTGAATTGCTGTACCATTTGTTGATTCGACTCATTTTTATTTAAGCCGATCCTTGAAGCTTGGCAATATTTACTATAACATATCCGCCTACGCTATTGTTAATAACGTTATTTAGTCTCAGGAACCCATTTGACAATTTACTTAGTTTGTGTTTTACAGAAAATTGTATTGGTATAAATGATGATTGATGAATGCGTTGACGCCATGCCAAGCCTTACATGTATGCTTACATGAAAACAAGCCAGATCAGCTGAAAATTGTCATCAAAAGTTGATTGCGCCTGTCTGAGCAACGTCAAATTGTGGCGGGAAATTCAAATGCAAAGCTGTCCTTTACAGCTGTTCTTTAAAAGTCTCAAAATAGTTATAAAAAAATTTTTTTTGTCAGTTATGAAAAATAGTTTAAACTGAACTTTTCTAAGAGGACAAAATAGAAAAATGTATTGTCAAATTTATTATATAAGCATATTGAACACATTATAAACACAGATAATTTTTGGATTAGAAAATATGTTTCAAGTCGGGAAATATTGTGTTACATATTAATCTGAAAATCATTGATAAATAATTAATTTTTTCTTGATTTTGTGTGTATAGCACCTTTATTTTTATTCATGTGCAATCGAACTGGCAAAAAGTAATATAATATTCATAAACGTTCGGGATGTGTTGGTAAATTAATTTGAAAATATGTTAGTGAAAAATAACAAATTTTATTATAAACATTCATTAAAAAAATGTAGGTATAATATCAACAATATATTTAGATATAACAATCAATGACTCAGCAATAGCGATCTTCTTGTAAAAGAAAATATATTGGCCCTTAAATGAATATATTAAGTATATAGAAATTCATAGAATGTCTTATCACAAATTATCATAGTTTCTTCCAGTATCAAAAAACCTTTAAATTCGAATCATTTAAAACCATAGCAAATAATTAATGATTATCTTCAGATTCAAATGATTTATTTGAACAACTTTTGGGACATTTTCCAAATTCGGTCAATATACTTTTCATTTTCCAGCCTAATAAACTCAAACCAATTGAAACCGATTAATTAACTACAATGAATTATTATATTTAATTGATCAATTAATTAAATACAATTAAAACTCATTGCGATAGCAAGTCATCGAATAGGTCTTAAGTGAATTTTAATTCAATTTTATCGTATTCCTAATTTGTCAGTCGGTTCCAATCGGTCTATGTTTATTAAAATTAAAGACATAATTCTTTTATCTTCATTCTTCGTAATCAATAACGTTGGTATCGAAGGCAAGGCCGGTATTCTTCAAGTTCATTTCAGTCCAGTCGTCGAACCTGCGAGCCAGCTCATCGGACATGTAATTTCTCCAGTCGCCAACCTTGCCCTTGCGAATAAATCGGCTGTCCGGCTGCTCACTTTCTTTTCGCTGTGTCTGCTCCAACAAGTACTGCATGTTCACCGCGGGATTGGCCGCCATTTTCGAGAACTTGAGATGCTGGCAGAGTTCCTCCACCTGTTCGTCCGTGACCTTTTTGCCCAGGAATTCCGCGGTTTTGTGAATGGCCGCTGCTTGATTCTGCGAACAATGTTTATTTTGTCCTTGTTAACAAGAAAATCAATTAAAATTAAAAAGCATAAATGAATTGTTTCAAAATTTTATTCTCGGAACCCCCTTTTTTTTAAATAATTCATGTATTCAAACCTTCTTCATCTCTTCGTAGGTCAGGAAGAGGATATTATCTTGATTTCGATTTTCCCAGTACTTCAATACATGCTTCCAGAATGGGCCCATTGGTGCTGGAAGGCAAAAAAATGGCATAACTGTGTTAGAAATACTTCAACGATTATTTATGTTTCATTTTCAAAATCTTCAGTTAATCACCGTGGCCATCCAGAAACAATTCGGCGAAATCTTCAAAGGTTCCCTTGATGTTATGGAAAAGCTTACAATAGTGGAAAAAGCTGACACAAGTATCTTTCGGGTTTCTCGTAACGTAAATTATCTGCAAAAATTAAATAATTACTGATCGTCTATTGAGAACTTTATTTTTTAATCCTTAACGAAATTCTTTAAATGAACATCGACAAACATCAATTAATATATTAGATAACGTGATTGATTCAATCCTGTTAAATATCATTGAAATCAGCTATGAAAACAAGACTGAGAATCAATTTCAAATGTATTTTAATCGGTTTGCAATTAATTTTAATGGAATGAATGTGAGTTTTTAAATATTTACAAACTTTTGGCTTCTTTTCATAGATTTGGTCAGGAAGCAACTGCCATGGTAAATGAGACTTAACATATCTTGGTCTTGGAGCTTTTTCAACGTTTTCGACAGAGTCGCCTAGTTTCGCGAACCACTCAGCGTAATCCCCGGATACCATCAACGCTGAAGCCCTTTAGGAAATTAATTAATATAGTGATTTAGTTTTTCAGTGCAAAATTATACCACTCTTAACTATGACCTTAATTATAAATGTACGTAAGACTAATCTTAACGATTGCGAAATTTCTGTTGTATTACTTTTGGACTTTTCTATTAGTTTTATTCATTTTTCGTTTATAGGAAAGTTTACTTTATCAAGTGAAAGATTAATCGGGTGTAATATATTTAATATTTTGTCACTTAATTATTTGCTGAATCTTACTCCAATAAAGGGTTCCTCAAAACCAAAGGCACCTGCGCCTTTTCGTAATCAAAATCGTTTCCAATGCACCAGACCATCTCTTGCGCCCAGTGACTTCCTATTGAACCCACGTTATTTGTGATTAACGTGCCACTTGAATTATTTAATGACTCTAATTCGATTATTATTAGTAAGCATAAAACCGTTTTAAATTATAATTGACAAATTTCGTCTTTTATTATATTATGTTAGTTTTCTTACAGTTCTTATTTTTAGTTATTATCATATAATTTTATTATTTTATAAGTCATAACAGAAATCCATCCAAATTTTTGTCACCAGGTCATCAATTTTAATTGACAGTAGAACCCCGCACAATCAAACGGAATGATAAAACGAGTATTCACCTGTTCTAGGATAAGAAATGAGCCAAACATCGTCATCATATACCTCCAGCTCCTTCACTTTCGGCCCGACAAATACGTACTGGGGCGGCAATAAAAATCGGCCTGGTTCCACCCACAGAAAGCTGCTCTTCACTTGAAACATTTCGTCGAGCTTCTTCCTTTGAGGTCCTTCTACGGTTGTAAACCTGAGTGCCATTTTTTTTTTTTTTTACACCACGTAGCACCACGCAATCACAAGTGCCCCCCTTTAAAAGGGCGTAAAAAACACAGCAAAAGGTCAAAGTACGCTTATTTTAAAAACGAACCGAGGTACGTAACTGCCTGCGACCAAATGAGTGCGGAACACAACCGAGTATGTCTTTTTACTCCGATCTTAAGCCTTTTTTTTGCTCGAAAAGACGAACGCACTTTCATCGCTCACCCCGTCGAATGCATTTACTTTCTTATCTAATGGCAAACATTCGGTGAGTGTATGTATATACATATTTTATTAAACACTGTAATAGCTTTGTCGGACATTTCCTAAATAATTAAATCTCCTGTACTGATAATTGAGAAAAAAATTTTTTTATTGATTATGAAGAAGAAGAAGAAACAAATTAAGATTTGTTATTACTGCTCAGTTAAAATCTATAAATTTCTTTATTTCTGTTTCTATATATCCGGTTCTCCAGTTTTTTACAGCAAGTGTTATGTGAACAAGTTGAAATGACCACGATTATTTGAGAATTAATCTTTTTAACTAATAATCAAGTTATTGAATGATAATTATCATTCGTTCGATTATAATCAAACGTATCAGAAAGAAACGTTGTTAAATTTGAAAGAATTCACTGTAATTTCATTCCACTTCACCTTGGCCACACAATGCGCAACTGTGACGTAACTAGAAATGCTCGTTGTTCGTATAATCAAGGAAATGACGACAAAATTACGACACCTTTACGATTCATTGTTTCAAATAAATAACAGTGTTCGAAGTCGAATCGCTTGTGAAACTGATTTATAACTATAATTTCATGACTCTTATTGGTGCTCAGTCATCAATTTCACGCGCGACACGAAATCGCAAACATTTGCGTTGTCAAATCACGCGATTTAGAGTTGAACTTTTTTCGTCAACAATAAAAAATTTGTTTCTCTTAAGTATCATTGCTGTAAATAGTTTTTCTTTATCTATATTTTGCAATTGTAATTCCATTGATATTTGAATTAAAAGAATGAAAAAGTTTATTTTACTCGGATCAAAATAATCGTTTCTTTTTTTTGAGCGGAGCCAAGATTCGTAAAGTAATTGTTCGGTGTTGATTGGGTCGACAAATTTAACAGCGAGTCAATGATACAGAATCGAGGAATGCGCGTTGGGATTGCAAAAATCATCGGGTCATTATTAACTTTCTCGAGGAAGTTTCTCTCGTGGAGAAAGTTGTTCAGTAGTTATATGCAATTGAACCCAATACGAGTGCACGTCAACGCATGAAAGTCACGTTACACAATTGTCCGAAAATGACTTCAGATTTGCCAGCTAACGAATGAATGGAAATGTCTTCCTGAATGTAATTCTTGTCCTTTTTTTTATTAAATCATCGCAGAGTCTATATTAAAATAAACTTACATTGTATTAAGCTATGTAAAATGTGTGTTTTGGGACAGGAGTATTATAAATTTTACTAAAAGATAATTTTGGTAACGATTTACGTTAAAAAAGCGTTAGTAAAATAATACCGCTGCTAATGTAAATATGTTTTACAATATTGGTAATATCAAATATTTTATTAATTTAGTTTTGTTTGTTATAATGAATTTCAATTGTAAATATTTAGTTCATAAAACCAAATTTTGACTATGGGAATTGAACTAGTTTTGGTGTTGTACCTCATCACTTGTAATTGAAGTTTTAAGAAATTGTTGGAACATACCATCAATTGTTTCTAAATAAAAAACAACGTTATCAGCGTTGAGCTAATTATTTATTAACAATTACTTGAGAATTAAAAATACATGCTAGTCCAACGATGCGCTGTTAGATGAGTCAATAGAGTTCGTCCGATACATAGCAGTAATAAACAGTAGAATTAGAATAACAGTTTTCTGTTTACTCAATGTAGCAAGCTCGAATCCTTCCCAAGCTCGAACCCCTCGTGTGAAATTTTTTTTTATTGTTTGTGTTTTTTGTGTGAATATTTTTAATCAGTTTAGAAAAACAAAAAATCTATTATATTCTCCATATTTTCCAGATTTTCACAAAATTTTAAACAAGTTTTCCCCGACTTTTTGATAAAACAATATTAAACATTCTAGTATAACTAGCAAAAAAATCTATGTAGGATCCTATACAAAAATGTGACATTAAAACATACATAAGAATTTATTTGAGTTCCTAAAGAGCAACCCATTACCAATGGGAAATCAGATAAGTTCTTATATAGGAACCCAAGTAAGGTCTATAGGTTCCTGTGTCAAATTCCTATATAAAATCCTATAAAAATTTGGTATATTTCCTCATATAACAGTAACTTGTTTTTATATTGTTAAAAAATCACAAAAAAACTGTTATTTATTTCAACAATGCATTTTTTGATACATAAAAATAAAGTAAAATGAGACAGGAATATTCAGTGAATGCAATTTTATTTTATTTATGAGATTTCGATGACTTTTGAAATTTTTGATACAATTCCCTGACTTTTCCAAAAAGTAGCCACCCTATATAAATGATTTGTTATTATTTTTCACAGGAACGTATAGTCGAGAAGCTTTGGCGCCGAGGCGTTTAAAAATTAAATGCCCGTCGACGACTGCGCCAGCGCGCATGCACGCAATCGATCACGTGGGTCGCTCGGGTGGACGCGCGCGCAGCAACGCCATAGTGCAGGCTGCAGCGGCGGAGCGGCGGACAGTGGCCAGCGAGTGGTGGCTTGAGTCGTTGTGTCAGTTGGGCCAGCTGGGTGACGCAGCTGCGTGGCAGCGTCGTCGTCGCCATCGAATCGCCAACGACCGACGACAGGCAGGCGAGCGCGAGGCGAAGGTCAGCAAGCGTCCAATTTTTCGTTGCTCTTCAGCCCCCTTTGTTTGGGCCCCGCGAGTGACGTTTCGCGGGGCGCTTTTGTTCGCGCGCGCTCTGCAAAAGCGCGCTTTCACTCGTGACGTCACGGCGGAGGAGCTTCCACGAACAAACGCGCAATTTTCACGTCGCCGAGCGAAGCAAATGAACCCACTCGACGAAACTTTGAGCCAATGTGGGCCGGGCTGGCCTGGTTGAAAAGACACCGGAATTCATACAAGACAAGGTTTCTTGTCAATGGCTGTGGTTTTCGCGGCAGAAAAATTATGACAAATTAGTGTAGCTTTTCATTTAAGCTGTTATGAATGATTATAAATAATTGTATTGTTTCGTAAGAAACAATCAACTGTTTTGAAAGTTGTTTGTCTGACTTTAAATATTGTAGCTCTAAATTCATTGATATAATGATATAATAAAATAATATAATTGAAAAAATAGATATCTTGTTATAACACGCTTTTGTCTGCGGGAAAGACTATCCGTTAATATGTATGTTATGTTGTTAGTTTTTCGAATGCGAAAATCATAGCAATCTGCTGAACGTTCGTTTTTCGCTTACTTTTTAAGAAAAAGTAAAATTATGACACTATACATTACCATGTATAGAGTTTTTTATGAATTTCATTAGATTTCATAGACCGATTGTAGAACTTAAATGTTTATAAACCCTCAGTTTCGTTGTAGCAAAGTGACAACAATCAAATATGTATAGATTAGTTTTCATTTATCTTTTGCGGTCCATATTTTATAATGTTAAGTGAAAAAAAAAACAAGAAAATAATATTTATATATCTACCAAAATAATGTACATAAAATAATCATTCCATCTTGAACGATAAAAATCATATTTTGAAATATTATTTAATATGCATATAAAAATGACGTTACTTGAAAATTTGATAACATTTTGGCAAAGTTTTTTTTTACGTTCTGCTAATGGAAATAATATTAATGTCTGTAATATAATTATAATATATTACAATATTCTTCTGTACATTGCTCTCTACTATTTATTTTGATTAAATATTTAAAAATGTAGGAAAAATCTCTACAATATAAAATAGAAATCAAATATACTGTAAACACAATTTCTAAAAAAATTTCAATCCAAAGATTATAAACCAGTTTACAGAGTTCTTTACAAAACAGATTTTTAATAAAACCTATCTATTTTCACATCAAGTGAAAAACAAGATTTCATTAAAACTGAATGAACATTTCTACATTTCATGTAATTCGATTATGTCAAATTGCTGCTTAAGAAGATTGAGACATACCTGAGAAAAATATAAACAGAAGATATTTTTATATTTTTTAAAATGTAAAATCAAAATTAAATGAAATAGATATATGAAATAATCCATGATATATGTACGAATACATCAATAATTTTATGCATTTATTTGTTATGCTGTCAATTTATGATAGAATTAATACCGCTTTGATTTAAAAAAAAAGCGTTTAAATTTTATTTTGATGTTTTTGATCACGTTTTTATTTATATCTTTTTATCTCGGCAAAGTAAAGATGATAAAGTTTAACAGAAATGGTCTCCTGAGAGTGCTAAATAATATATTTAAATTTTGTTTAAATTATAGTTAGACATCTAAAATATGAAGCATTTTTATACTGAAAATCAACAATTTTAAAAATAATTTAATTATTCAATGAAGTATATATATTTGTATAATTTTGTAAACTTCCGTTATTACAGGTGTTTAAATTTCACTTTATCATCAAAATGTTTTCAAATCGTTGAAATTAAATATTTGAAGTTCAACTCATTGCCTTCACTTTGTTCGTGTAAAACGAGACAAACTCGTCTTTGTCGATTTGTTTGAATTGAAGAAGGCAACAAAAATTAGTCGCCGTCCTTGAATTGTTATTGAAAAAAAGGGGGAAAACGAAGAAACAAATTCACTGCCGAGCAACCGAGATCATTTCAAAATGTATTAATTGCTTTTTAACGCTGTTTTTTCGCGTCAATTGTGGCTCCCATTCATTATTACAACCCTGGTAAATAATAAATGCAAAACGTATAAGCTGAATTTCGAATTTGACAACTTTTTTTTCATTATTTATCTTTATATTTATATCACACGCGGAAATCGTTATGAAAATAAAATATCAGACAGTTTTACCGTCTTTTTTTATCTACTTATTTATTTAATATTTATTTATTTATTTATTTATTTTTTTCATAAATGAATTTGAATTTTGAAAAATGTTGAATGCACTATTTTTCTAACTTCAACTGATAAAACATTTGTATAGTTGTAATAAAAAAAATTGATCTAAAAGTTCATTAGCTATAAAGTATACTTTAAAAAATTGTTGTTTGAAATGTTTTGTAAATTCATCTTCAAAGTGCTTCACATTTTGTCAAAATAATTTATTCGATGTTGTGACGGAAAGGCATGGAAATGATTTGCACTTTGCACTTGACGTTTCGTTTGTGTCATTGTTCTATATGCAGACGTCGATTATTGTGTATTTCTTTTTACATGGTTTGAATTTTATTAGAATCAGACCAAATTTTATCGTCAGACCTGAATCACACTGAAAAAGTATCAAAGCCTGTGTCTTTAGTAGCAACAAGAAGAAAATGTCTTTGTTTCATCGAAGGTGAAATTAACTCTAATTAGTATCTCAAATGAGTGATTGTAACAACAAGTGATTCATGCTGTCGATAGAAATACAGAATTTGTTTGGCTCAACGTTTCGAATTCCATTTTGAACGCTGTATTTTAAATCGAATAAATTGAGTTAAAAAAATACATATATACACGTATATTACATTACTTGTTCATCATCTAACATCTATGTAATTTCTCATTACATTCCCACTATTATTAATGTTTTTATGGAAGTATCTGTGGTAAAAGTAGGTACTACTTTGCCCGTCTATTTATTAAAAATTAATAAAAAATTTTTTCTTATTGCAGTATTACTCCGATGTGTAAATAAGTAGATAATAGTCTTAATGGATGATCTGTTCAATGACTTATACCAAGAGTGCAAATTCGCCGTTCCGGGCGCTATGCTTTCTTACGCCCTCAGAAAGCGGCTAGAGAAGTACAAGGTCATTCACCGGCGGTTCATCGTCTCAAAGGTCAAGGACGGATGCGCGCCCCTGTTCATTGCTTGCAAACGCGGTCACGTGGAGATCGTCGAATATCTGATCACCATGTGCCACGCGGACATCGAGCAGTGCGGCGTGTACGAGGTGCCGGATGATAGTTCTTCCCACTGCGTCACGCCCTTATGGTGTGCCGCAGTATCTGGCAGGCTACCTGTGGTCAAAGTTCTGATAAACTATGGCGCTGATATCAACGCCGTCTCTGATTCAGGCTCTACTTCAGTTCGATCGGCCTGCTTCATGACTCACCTTGGTACTTGAACAATTTGCATATACTATACGTGTTAGGCTAATTTATTTCACTAAATACGTGTTTGGAAATCCTATGCATAAGTTAATCTCATTATAAGTTACTGATTTTTATTATTTAATTTTAGTCAAACATAAGTACCCAAAAACAAACTAATTTCAATGGTAGAAGATCATTAGTGATCAATTCCGTGGTATCGTTAGCACACGAGAAACTCAATTAAATTTGTTATGTGTCAAGGATCGCGTAGGTCTAGGTCGATAATTTGAGTGTCAATTGCTTAACGACAATAAAAATGCATGCCTACATTTAGACGTCTACTGATGGCAAAGTACCAACAATTTGGTCTAACGTCAAGCTCCAAACATCGCAATGTTTCAAATGATTTTAAACAACAGTGTAATCTACCAAGTTGGGTTCTATTATATTTTTATATTTTATACGTACAACCACATGATAATGATATATTAACAGTTAATCGATAACAGTCGTTAGACATTGATAATAATGATATAATAATATTAATAGTCATTACTAACAATTCTGAAATTGTATTTTGCCTATGGATTTGAATTTTAGAAACTTTTTAAAGTTCACTGTTTTCAAAATTATAAAATTTAATTGAATATCCTTCTTTTTTTTCAGTTTAAAAAATCATAACTTAATGATAAAAAGAAGAAATGTATGATTGTCAATACATTCAATATTTAATTATAATATAATATATGTCATTCGCGAATACTACTCTTTTGCCTTCAAATTCTTTTTTAAAACTAGCACAATAATATCCAGGTTGTTTTTTTTTCTTGTTAGAAAAATTATGCAGTTAATAATACGCAATATAAAAACATAACACCAATGTCTATAAGTCTTTAGACTCGATTAATGAACTTTATTTCTATTGGTCGTCCATTATTTTTCAAATCATTTTTTTTTTCCTTTTCAGACATTGTGGCATATTTGGTGGAACGTGGTGCAGACATTTTACGAGCAAATTACAATGGTGGCACATGTTTGATTAACTCGGTGCAGAGTGTGAAATTGTGCAAATTTTTGCTAGAGCATGGAGTGGATGTTAATGCTTATGATATCCAGAACAAAACTGCCTTACACTATGCAATCCAAGAGCACCGAGTTGAGACGACGAAACTGCTACTTGAGTATAACGCTGATCCTTTTTTGAGGTCACGGCACAACGACGACGCTTTGCAGACGGCCTGCCTTAAAGGAGCAACACAGATTTTTGATTATTTAGGTAATAATTAGCGTAACTTTAGAAATTTTATATTTATATCGTTTTTTAACATTTAGAAGTATAATGTAACATTTTATTTTTCCCGATTCGCACGGGTAGTATAAAAAAGGGGAGTAAAATATTGATCTTCACGAATTTCTAATGAAAATAGCTGTTAAATAAATATTAAACTGTTGAACGTTTTTTCAGTGGAAAAAATTCAGTATTCGCCGGAAAGACTGGCAGACGCGCACGAGTTGATGGGATCGACGTTTTTCGACGAACACAATGACCCTCAAACGGCACTCAAATATTGGCGTACCGCGTTGGACATCCGAGAAGAGCATGGCGAGAACGGCCAGCCATTGCCCAAAAGGCCGGTGATTCCTGAATGGCAGTGTTTCAGAAATGCAACAGAATTCACGAGCCATGCAGAATTAAACGCAATCGTCGATGATGTGGACGCAATGCGCATTCAAAGCCTGCTTATTTGCGAACGAATATTGGGCCCGCACCACAAAGATACTCTTTATCGACTTATGTATAGGGGCGCCTCTTACGTTGATGCCATGAGGTATTTTTAAAAGCATCGTATTGAGATCACAATACGCCATTTTGATATTAATTACTTTCATTGTGCATCGACTACTTTCTGAAATTAAATTTATTATATTTTTTGAAATTTATCAATGTTTATACAATTTTCTTGTAAAGTAATTTAGCTCTATCATACGAATGAATAACAAATAACAAAATATGTGTAATTTTTTTTACATTTTTGTCGTATTTTTACTATAAATATAGGCACCATTGTTAAAATTGATTCAGATTGTTAGAATTACTCTTCCGTCTTACCATTTGAGATTAATCTTTAATTTTTTCTCTTTTCAGATATCAACAATGTATAGATTTATGGAAGAAGATACTGAAAATTCGGATAGAAAAGGATTCTGTAAGTATTTTGAAAGTGAAATGACGTATCGCTATAATTATTACTGATATACACTGTTTACCTTTTACATTTTTTTAACGCAGATTCTTTGTACTGATACTTGTTACACTGCTCAAGCCATGGTGCGTTTAATGATCGAATTAATTGCCAAAAATTCGGAAATGGTGGATCGCTATCGTGACACGCAGGAGCCGAGATTCCGCGATATTGTGGACGTTTTTAAGCTACTTACAAAGCCTCTCACGGAAGCTGGAAAACTACTCTTGGTAAGTGTTTAAATTTTATTCACGGGTCACAAATTATTCAGGATATTTCGTACCGTTGAAACGCAATTGCATGAAGTGGAAGATAATTTAAAGCTGGAAGAATTATGCAGATTGGGATAATGCCAAAGAGTAATTTTGGAATCAGTAGAAATTCGAACGTTGCAATTTCTAACAAGGCGTAAACGAAAATAAAGGTTTAGCGAATATCAGTAAAATTTAATGTGTTTTCCACTTTTTATTTTAGTTTGCGCCTTATTTTTTTGTTTGATTATTTACTAGATATTGTAATTTTTTAATTTTCTATACAAAACTTGCGAAAATTTATATTAATTTCTTTGTATAAAAGATGTTATTTAAAATAAAACTGAAATGAAGTATTTATGAAATACTAAAAGAAATAATTTATATATTATGATGTGATAATGTATATTAGTGAATTGTTTATAATATTCTTTTACAGATACGACCTGTATACAAAAAACAACGCGAATGTTACGATCGGATCTTAAAATGTGTTACTCATCTGATTTATCTGATGGTTGAAACCGCGGAAACCGATGAAGAGAAGACAGAAATGAAATATTTGGTGCACACAGTCGTGCGACAGAACCCGCTCTCTGCAATCAACGACACGCTTCTACATTTATGCGTCTCTGTTTTGAATACAATCACTATTTCCTATAACGACGAGGTTTATGTAATTAATCATTTTTATATCATTTTTCTCCCAAGGATTGACAGAATGAACTTTTCTCATTGAACATACAAATGTTTTGTCAATACTTCTACGCAAAAATTTCTATCGACAGAGAATTGACAAATTATTGACTTTGTGAAAAATTCTTGTTTTAGACGATCTTCCCGCATTTGGATGTGGTACACTTGCTCCTTCAGTGTGGCGCAAATGTGAACGCTAGGAATAGACAAGGATCTACACCTCTTCATATTGCCAGCAACGCTTATAAATTTAATAATCGTGTAAGTAAGCCATTGAATGCACCAGGTCTATAATTAAAGATAAAGAAAAGAAACAACTGATAAGAATTTGTATTTTATAATAAATTTTAGTTGGTGAAATTGTTGTTGGATTATGGTGCTCACGTAGACATCCCGAACAAAGTTGGTAACACGCCGGCTGAGTTCATTTCGTCGAATCATGCGAGCAACGTGAATCTCGTCAACTATATGAGTTTGCAGTGCTATGCTGCACAGAAGATCTGCGAGTATGGAATTGTCTGCGAGGATTTACCGGTAACGCTGCACCATTTCCTCGAGATACATCGTAAATAACGACGGCGTTCAAGGACCGCGCCGCGCGCGACTTCTCGGCCCTGAGACCAACTTAACTAAGTTTCTGGTCGATTACACATTGACACCCTTGTTCAAAGAACTAATTACATGCTACTGATAAAGTTCTTTTAAAAGTTTACTCCAAGCTGATAGTTGTATTTCAAATATTACGTCGTCATTCTGCATGGAAAAAAGTAGACGCTCAATTTTACTTGTTTTTGCTTGATCCAAAAAAAATCTTACTCATTTGAATATGCTATTGAAAAAAAAAAAAAAATAAATAAATAAATAAAATGTAATATTATGACTTAATATTATAATTAAAAAAGATTAATTATAAACATGATTTTTAGTATTCTTTGAACAATTCTTTTAACAAGGGTTTCAATTAAGGGTTCTGACGACAAGTCGTCTTTGGTTGTTCATCGGTTAATGACTGGACAAGCAAATTTATAATCGCAGTTTTATTAAAGATCTTATTTTATTACGAAGATTCTTTTTTGAGTATTGATAAAAGAGAAAATAAATAAAAAGAAAAGGCCGGAAAAAAGAAAAGTTCGATAATCTCGTTGATAGAAAAATCCTCTTGCAAACGAGGCATTTTCATGTTATTATTTTTTTTTTTTTTTAATATTATTACATACATTATTATTACTGTTAGTAACTATTGCTACAACTTTTATGTGTCTAGTATAATTTTCATTAATTGTATCATTAAGAACGATTGATGTACAAATCCAAAAAGCGCAATCCAGCAATTTAGTGTTTTTCAATGCCGTGGTTCAGAAGAAAACGCGAATCACACGCGACTGATAAATTTCTTAGCGATTGGCCTCTTCCGCCAGTGATCGCGTTTAACTGTAAGAATATAACATATCTGAAGCCCGGGCTTATGACAATGGTCACTCATTACGTTTTCCATTGACGTGGTTCTACTTGAATTTGAGTCAAGTAATTTTCAGTTTTAAATGGACCGCTGTTTGACTCAGTTTTTTGGTAGCAAGTAAATAACTGATTTTTTAGCATTTAATATTTGCTCAAAGATTTTACTAGGCTGTTTTAAAACACATTTTAAAACACTGTAAAAGTTTGGAAGCAATGCTAAAATCACATTCGTAAGGATACTACATATGAAATCACGAATGACAGAAAAAGGTCAACAATGCTTTTTCTCTGTCACAAGTGTTTTCCCATTGCTTCTAAGACTGTTACAGTGTTTTATTTTTTCTCGTGTAGTACATTATGAATACAACTACGTATTCAAAACTGAAAACTACTTGACCCTGTGTGAACATAAGGGCGTTTGCTGTGCAATTTTTAATTATTATTTTATCTCTTCAAATATATCAGTCAAATCGCTGAAAGTGATAGATTTCTCTGCTATATTTTATTTCTAAAAAATGTTTATTTCCATTTTCGTTTAGTAAATGTTATTGTTTATGTAAGTAGTTGAGCCAGAGCAAATCACATTAATAGATTTATTTAAGGACTTGGCTTAGATTTTTCATACAAATTTTAGACTCCTTCTTTGAGATGATTGAAAACAAACTTCTATTTTTATTTTTTTTTTATCAACCTGTGAGAGTTTTTCAATCAATCTCATCTTAATAGACTAAGTTGATTGCATAATGTAAACATTTGATAAATAATTTATTATCCGTAGGATTGTAAAACGTACAAATTTAATTTAAATGTCATTTGCGTAAATGTGTTTTCAATAAACTTTTTAATATAAATCCAAGAGATTAGATTTAGTTCATTAGAATCATGTTTTCCTACTAGAAATATTATATTTGTTTATTTAATATTTTAACTAATTAATTAAATGAATAGTTTAAAAAATCGTCTTGTCTTAAAGCAAAAATATACTTCTTTTACTTTCAGACAAATGTTTAATGTTTTAAGCGTATTATATACTTTCAACGTTAGATTGTCCAAAAATAATTAAAACAATAAACTTATCAAATTCGTACGCTTTGCAGTTAACTTACTTTATTAAAATAAATATAAAATAAAAAATAATAATATTATAAAAAATGAAAAAAGAAGGAAAAGGCGGCTCGCGGCAGCAGTTCCACGCAAGCAAGCAAATATATTATATTTTGTCAGTTTAATACAAGCACCCTGCGTTTGCATGGTCAACTGCCGTAATCGCTTGAAACACATACTTGTATGTATAGACTGACGCAGTATGCATAGTGTAACAGTAACTTTACATTGTATAACAACGCCTAAGGATATTTTTGTCTCTACGTATATTGTTCGACTTCACACTGCAAATGTAAATAAAAACCGTGCTTCGCTTATCTCGATTTCATTTCTTCCTAACTAATTTGACTTTTTCCCATTTTATTTGCATAGAACAAAATTGATTTTGTATATTCATATTTCTTGAACACGGGAAATGCAGATAATAAAAAAAAATGATAAAAGTTATACATTTTGTGTCAAATATGTTGTCTTTTTATAAGATAAAAAAAGTTTAATTCCAAAATTATTATTAAGTGTTGTCGACAATTTTTCTTCTACAAAACATAAAAATAAGTAATTATCTTTTTCATAATTTTTTGTTCAAATCTAGATCAGCAATTATTATTTTCATAGGTTCGCGGTTAAGAATTTTAGGTGATTTACGGCGAAGAATGATTAGCGATCAATAATTTGTCGTGTCGAAAATAGCGTATTAATTTATGTTGGCTGGACGCACGTGCGCGGACTGGAATGATATTTGCCAAATCAAACATAAATTCTATGGATCAAATAAACATCCTCTGTTTCGACTTCGATTCTATTCTCTAATTCAAAGGCTGATGTTTCAATTATAGAAATACCTTCGACGCCCAGCGTTAGAGGAATCAGTGAGGAAGGAATTAAGTTCAATTTTGAAATGACGTTTCAATTATATTTTACACTATTGCAATTGATTACTTTTACATAAAACTATACATTTTTATTTCACTTTTGAAATGAACTTTGAATTCTACGAAAGATAGAATGGATTTTGAGATTTTACGCAAAAACTACGATACTGTAAAAAATTGATGAAAATAAAAATAAATTTATAGAGACGCTTTGTCAAGATAGTATGATTACAGGGCGGGGAGGGAAGAGGGTAAAACTTGAATTACTGAATATTGACTTTGCCTTTTTCACGGGATGATTTTACGGAAAAGTGTGTATCTTGGTTGGCAGAGGTATCCAGTATATGAGGATTTTAAACTTAACAGATGTTTTAACATGAACAATTATGAATGTAATGCCAAAAAATTTAAATTTAGCCTTAGTTGTAGACGTGCCGGAAACCATGTTGGCGTTAATCGTCCGAACTCCGATATTAAACGATGCGCAAAGTGTATATGAGGTAATGAAAAGTATAAACAGTTAACAAGTACAACAACGAACATAATTATTTGTATGGGCAAACTTTTGTGACTCATGTAAATACTGTGACTCATACAAAAATTGCAAAAACCGCTTGACGTATGTTTTGTCTTGAAGCTCTTGAAATTGCTCAAAATAATTTTTTCGTAATGATGGTTATAAATTATATTGATCCTTTGATAATATTAATAGAAATAACGGATTTATTAGTATTAGCGAATGTATTAATAAATAGCGTTCAACGCAAATTAGTGAGAACCTTGTGAGATTATCTTATATAGGTCCAAACTAGGATTTGCCTATGACAGTCTCGTGAGGGCCTAAAAAAGTATACCTTTAATTTAATTTAAATTAATTTAATTTAATTTCAGATTAGTATCAATATCTTATCAACATCAGTATCAAAGTTTCTTGATCTTTATATCAGTACCTTTGAAGCACCTGACGTGGTTTTGATTAGACTGCTCAAGTACGGGATGATGTGGAGGAATAAGTATGGGGTCACAATATTGCTCAGGTATTATCTTTTATAAACCATGAATATTATATGCGTCAAACTTATTTATCGTTCAATCATGATTTACAGGAAACGTCAGAGAAAAAATCAATCGATACCTCGATATCGGCGATTGGAAATAGTTCTGACTCAGAGAAAAACATCCCGTAGGATGTTCGGAGATGATGCGCCATCGAGCGCCCGGCTTCGCCGCTGTTTTCGTCACTTCCGCTAGAGTGCCCCCCTTCTCTTCCGCTTCCATGCAGCTCTTCCGTCAACTGCCCCCTCCTCTCATTCTTTTCTTTTCACCGATCTTTACATTCCTATTTTTTTTCACCGCAAAGATTAAATGAATTGTAATTTATTTAGTAAGAACAAGGGGGTGAAAGGGGGGAGGGGAGCATGGATTTCCGAAATGTCGATCACCCCAGGAGCGCGTGGGCGGGGTAATTTTAGATCGGCAAGATAGCGAGCTTTGCGCTCTTTCGTGGCGTTCGCGCGCGCGTAGAAAGGGGCTGGAAGCGAAATCGGGTGGCGTCAGGGGGGAAGGGGCCGCGGGGGCGGGGAAAATGGCGAGTTTCCCCGCCGTGCCCCCCTTCCTCGCGAGAAAAACTCGACCCGCGACGAATGGCACCGACGCAGTTATGCCGACCGTCTTCGATGAAGTTGTGCCCCGGAGTGGCTCCGCGCGCGCGACTCACGATTACCCCGCGCAGGCCAAAGTTGATCGCCACCTTCCGCAAACTTGATTCTCATGTAAATTTATAATTTGGTTTCGCAAAAATTTTGTATACGCATATACTTTTTTTATTACTTTTGTATTGTATGTGTGATTTCTGTTTTTTATTTGTGACATTTTGCAAATTTCCGTGTTGCCATTTGGTTTCGTATTGACATTGTTTTGAGGCTTGTGAACTTTTGAATGTTTGTGAAACTCTGTTCGAGGACGCTTTAACGTTTATGCACTGAAGTTAATTTCGTAACTTATCAATTGAGGGAATTAAACTTCATTAATTATCAGACAGAATTTTTGTCAGTAGAATGTATATGAAGACGTTTAATTATAAGTTTTGATAAAACTTAATTGTAATTTGCAAGGTTTAAAAAGTTTCATAATTTATAAACAAAACGTCATCAAATAATTGTTTGTTGTAATTGTTTGTTGATTACGATATTCAATTTTCTTAATAACAAATTAAAGATATTTGTATATCGTAAACTGAATTGTAAACAATTTCAACTATGATTACCCATTACAAAATTTGAATTGGCATTTTCTTTGATCCAACCATCGATATGTATACAATTAATGGAAAGTTGAATGCATGAAATTTGTGAAAAAAATTGTTAAACAATTCATACAAAATGTGTGTAATTTGCATACATTTTTAAAAATTTTTTTTGTGATAGTAATACGAAGAAACTGAATACAAGAAGGACGATATTTGGTGAAGTTGGTGGTGATTGAAGTTTTTATTTTTTATTATGATAAAATGATCCTGTATTGAATAGATCATCTTTCCGAAATTAAAAAATTTGAGCAAGATGTAACGAATAATTTAATATCACTGTTCAAAATTTGAAGTAATTTTAAAGTAAAAAATTCGATCAGATTTTTTTAAAACCGAAGATAAGAAATGAATAAATAATTTAAAAGATATTAAAGTGCATGTAAAATATTATAAAAGCGTCATTCAGTTGCATATAAAAAATTGTATAAAGTCTTAATTCTTTATTAACAATTTGTCAGACAAAAAATAAACAAAAGAAAATAAGAGAAAGAAGAGAAATAATAAATTATTCTCTATAGATAACATGATAAATTGCAAAATAATTTTTAGTGGAATTTACAAAATAACTTTCTGGTGTACATTTGTAAATTTCACAACAAAAAGATCAGTTTATCTTCAAAGCTCAGGCTTACATACATCCAAAAAATTATACAAGTTATAATTTGAAATATTATTTAATTGAAGACATTATTTTAAATTTCAACAGGTGAAAAAGGAAGGGAAAAAATGCTTTTTCTCTCACGGATAAGCTGGAGGGATTAAGCGCATTTTTGGATTATGCATTGCGAAAAGTCAAAGAACCGTTGGACCGATTTCGAAGGATGAAAACGAAGGATTATTCAACGGGATGGATCATTCTAATGAAAAGGAAGAATCGCGTGACTTGTTCTGGAAACGTTGGTACAGAAATATATGTAGTTCAGACAGATTAAGACTTGGTTCCACTGACCCGCTTTTCCGGGTGCATTTTGCACAATTCTGCAAAACTAACAAAAAGTAACCCTTTAACAGTTACATATTTGAATTTTAAACTTTTTTTTTTCATTCAACTTTCAAAGCAAAAGTAACTTTCAAAGTTCTGAGTACAATAGGAAACGATTACCATTTATTCAAAGTGACATAAATTACATAATTTGTCAACGATATTATGCGGTCCATTTTAAGACGAAACATTAAGGAAAGTGTGCGCCTCTTTTTTTTT
>JABFOV010000020.1:0-41837 GCA_022817685.1 Aradophagus sp. ZL-2020 | reverse complement strand
AGTTCTGAGTACAATAGGAAACGATTACCATTTATTCAAAGTGACATAAATTACATAATTTGTCAACGATATTATGCGGTCCATTTTAAGACGAAACATTAAGGAAAGTGTGCGCCTCTTTTTTTTTATTAAGTAAAAAAACGAAAAAAAAAGACAATATACTTTTTTCTTTACGTGTCTATTTTTAATTGTTGACCTCTATCGTGAATATTTGCCAACAATTCACAGACGTCGAGACGGAAGTAATTAACTTATTTCTGCAAATTCTACAAAATTTGTAAAATTAACGAAACTTCGTTTCAGGAATTCTAGCATCGACAGTTTTGCAATCGTAAGAAATTGGAAGTTTGAAAAAATTGCTTTTTTAAAGCAATGTTATTTTGACGTTTATTCGACGTTGTCAGGACTTCGTCTCTTTAATCATCGTAGATTTAACAATTTTTTTAAAAATAAAACTCGTACAAGCGATTATTTAAAAATTTACAAAAACAAAAATTAAAATTACAATTTTAAAATTGCACTAAAAAATTAAAGTAATAATTTAATTTTTTTGCATTACAAAATACAAGGAAAAGAAAAAAATGTGCTTTAACGGCAATGAAACTGTTTGAATATCATTGAACGAATAATGTTACGCAATGTTTAAAATAAAGCGGTGAATCAATGTTTACATGTAAAGTTTAACGTTTCAATATCGCAAAATCAATCATTGTATTTATCGAAGAGAAAAATGAAACATCCTATAAAAATGCATGTCCGAATCAAAAATAGTTTTTGTTTGTGTTCGTAGCAATGCATTGCTTTTTTTCCAGAAGGTCTTCGACGTTATTTCTCTCGTCGCGAATTTTTTCGCCAATAACGATTCTGCTTGTTATTCGAATTCAGACGTACAGAAGAAAGAAACCAAAAACAAAAGAATTATCTATTTATAATTTTAATTTCGTTGCATTTTCACCGCGAAAGCTTAGTACGTTGGCATTTATTTTTGTTATAGCAACGCGATCGAAATATTTATTCGCGATCGCGATAAGTTAACGAGAAACTGGATGCATCGCGAAACAAATGTTTTATCAGTCTTGACATTTATGTTCGTTGCGTACAGCAAAATAACATTTTTTGCATTCCCGCTTGTGAATTTTTTGCGAAAATTGGCGCTGCTTCGGGAAGTTTATTGACATTCTTTATGAGACTTAACATTTGTAACTTTTGTAAAACTTTTCTAGAAATGTTGTCTTAACTTTACGCATTTGAGCAAATTTATGACAATTATTTTCAAATGTTTTTACAGCTTGGAGAACAAAGGATCCTTTTTAAGTCCTTTTTAAAAAATATATTGAAAATAAATCAAATATGTTTAATATTGCACCTACTAAATTTTAATTTTAATCGAATAAAGTAATTCCTTATTGATTATTATTAAATATTTGTTGGATTCAATAAACATTTATTCCGTTCTAATAAATCTTTTAATAGATTTTAATTCAATAATTTAAAGAGTGTAATATTTGATATTTCTTTTCTTGATTAAAAGAATTTGACCAGCAATCAGTCTATATTGTCATCAACATTAAGTCAACTTCAATAATACTGAAATAATCATGATATTATAACAATTATTAATTCTAAATTTCTCATTGGTATTAGTAAATTTTATCAACGTTGAATCAATATCATTATTATTAGCAATAAATCGACTTTCTTAATGCTGAATCAATCACAGAATTAAAAACTTTATTATTAACCCTGAGTGCACATTATCAAAGTTTAATCAAAGTTATCAACACGAATTGAACTTCATCAACGCTGACTCAAAATTACCATTAACACTAATACACCGCTTATCAACGTAAAATTTTATTCTTACAATTAATTTCATCTCCCGAAGTTAACTTATTGTTAGTCACATCCCTCAATAAAATTTCCATTGAATCAACGTCTAATAACAAACTTACTGATGATGTTATCTGCGTTTGCCATAAAATGAATGTTTATAACGATTTGCAAATTTGCAGAGCAACCTTAAAGAGGCGCGTTGGCGAGGCTGAATCATTGGCATGATTAAGTGATTGCCATAAGATCGAGTGGTTTGCTTTCAAGCGCGCATTACAGTAGTCAAGTGGACGTTTTGCTCGCCAGCGAGGATGATAGCGGGCGCGGGTATGAACGTCGGCGGAGCCGGCATGCTGCGCACCAGACGCCGCGACATTAGCATCAAGCCCAACCGGAAGCTCGATCGCAAGTCTTCGCGGGGTATGATCTACGAAAACGAAGAGCTCAGGCTTCGTACCATCCATATCAACGCCGAAGTCGAACAAGGTATACTAAAGTATTGATGAATAATTGTGTAATAATTCCATTAATTATTATAATATCTCAGTAAAAAATATGTGACTCGTTGATGACTCGTCAAGGACTTGAACCCAATTTCTGAGTCGTCAACGAGTCGATTATTGTATTTTTGACTGGGATGCTATTCAAACAATTATCAATAATCATGAACAAATATGTATTATTGATGACGATTTGTTAAGGAAAAGATTACAAGTTGATGATATATTCAACTTATAATTATATTTGATTTTGTAATATATTCGATTTTTCTGTCGTTTGATATCTATGATTAAATTGATTCAACGTTGACGATAAAATGTAAGACAGCAAAGTTTATTAAGTAATTAAATTGAATTTGTGGGAATGATAAAGTAGGTTCAATGTTAATTCAGTACAGTTGTTTCAATGTTGAAAGTACAATTAATTCGATGTAGATTTGAAGTTGATAAAAAGGTGGACTTGATGTTTATTTCATTTTGATCACAAATATTGATTTGAAGTTAATTGATCACTTAAATTTCTTGAATAAAAATGTTCATCTTGCGTTGATCCAAATATTGGTCACCATCTATGGAAATAAGTCAGTGATTAAGACTGTGTTGATTTATCGTCGATTGAAGGTGACAAAATGAATGAATATGTGATAATGATGATGATTTGCGACCATTGTTCAACATTGATTTAATCAATGTAAATTATTAGAAAACCTTTTGATTCGGATTAGTTTGAAACTCAAATAAGCTTAATTAAAAAATATGTCTAATGTGGATTCAATATTTTTCTAAAACCAATCATTATTCTTTTGAAACACACCAATATTACTATATTATAATGTTTGACTACTTTTTTTCGGGTTTTTTTATTTATTTCTTTGTTTTATTGTATAGATTTTCCATTGAAAAATTATCTGATAAAAATTATGGATTTACTGGGACAGGGTGGACATTTCAAAATAAAATTATGATATACACTAATAATTGACTATATAATTAACTCAGATAACACCACGTTTTAGTATGTGATCATAGGAAATTATTATTTTATTATGTGTTTCTTAAATATTTTAAATATTTTTCATGTCGTTGACGTATGCCAGATTTGAAATATGCTACACTGATTTGGTTGAATCAACCAAATTTTTTTTCTCAACGTGTATTTTATCGCAAGATGATTATCTTACAATTGTTTCAGTTCAACGCGTAGCTTTCTGACGTCGGTTTGAATTTTGCATACTTCAGCAGTGTTCTCATTTTATGAGCTTAGACATAGACTTTTATACGAATTTAACATCTCTAAATTTGTTGAATACCGTTCAGTTGTTGATCAATATTTAACGCGATCTGTACAACATTATTTCCATTGTTTCATCGTTTCTCAAATAAAAATTATCAGGCGATTTTCTAAATTAGTAAAAGTGTTAATGAAACATAATTTAAATTATTATTATTATTTTTTTGTAAAATGTAAATTGATTGTAATTTATTTATTTTTTAATTGAAATTGAATTGAAAAGTAAACGATATACAGTTTATAAAAGATTGGCTAATACATTTTAAAAATTCGTTCAATCCATTACATTTGTACATCCGAAACACATGTTCTCGTTTCGTCGAAACGTTTGAAAAAACAATCAAACGTTACATTAACATTCGCTCATCACATATTTTTTTTCTCCCCCTTTTTTTCATCTTCCTCTGTTTTAAGATCCGTAATGTTATAGATTTTCACTGACAAATAATACCAGTGAAACAATAAATACTCTCAAATTATCAAATTATCACTGACCTACATACGTTTTCAATTTATAGTGCCTTTTTTTGTTATTCGTATTTTATGGATGTCTTCTTTTGCGTTATTTCAATTTACGTTTAATTTTAACTGTACACTATATCAATTTAATTTCATTAATCATGTTATTAAAACAATGTTAAATAAAAGATCAAATGTATTTCAATACAATTCTAATAAAGTTGAAACAAAAATCAAAAAAGTTATATTAAGCACATTTGAAACGGTTGAAATTCATTTGTGAACTTTTTAAGTACTTCTCACGGATTACGAATTTTGTAACTATTTATTTCGTGACACATCCATTCGTTGTAAAACCGATTGAAGCAAAAAGGAATGTAAAGGAAGTCACGTTTTACAGGCGATTTATGTCATGTACATAATATCGATATATGTGTATATGTGCACGCAATATTAATCGTAAATACGTTCTAATAAAGTTACGAAACGAGTGCCAGGAATTAGTTGTATAAATAGAGATTTAATAGAGACAACTACGATGCGTGTCACAGGGAAATGAAGGGTAAATGAACGTTCGAATTATAACTTTGATGAAGGAAAAGAAATAACAATTCTTTGAGCCTTAAGTTTAAAATGAAACACTAAATGAATGTCTAATTTACTCCGAATTTCAATTTCTTTTTTATTAAAATTTAAAAATAAAAAACTAAAATATTAACGAAAGTAGTAAAATTAATAGCAAAGGTTTCGCCGTCGAATTTTGGAATTTAGAACTTACAAAATTGTATAAAAAAAAAAAGAAAATGACGTATCAAATAATTATCCGCTAAGTCATACAATTTTTACTTGAAGTTAAATAAGCAACTGTTGAAATATATATAAAATAAAGTGTCGTTTCTTTATATTTCATCACAACAATCATTAAATTGTGACAATAGCCAGAAAGTTGAATGAAAATATTTTTGTTAAAAAAGCTGTAAATCACGCAGTCGTGAAAAACGACTAGCCAAAACGACGTTTCCATTTAACACATACTTAGGTAAATTACAATTTACAATATTTCGACCGTTTGGCGGCAGATCCAAAAATACCGCGCGCGCATTAACATCAGTTCGATTTCTTTAATGTTCGATTCACTAATGCACGGTTATTTCAGTCTTGAGCATTTTAACAACTTATTCAGCCTTTCAGTTGCGCGATATATCACAAAATAATAGCGACTCGCGATGTCGTTTTGCACGCACGACCCGTGCACTTGTCGACGCTGCTTGGCTGAGTGCATTTTTCATCGCGACGAAGAGGAGCGAAAAAATTCGCGAAAATCAATAAACAAGTTAACGAAGGTAATTTTTTTCTCGCAATCTCTTTTTCGTTATTTACAAGCCTCGCTAATTTGTAAATTCAATTCATTTGTAAATCGTTGTTAAATGACAAACTTTTTATGAATGATTGAATGTTTGTCAAACGTTTATCACGTACTTTTTTTTGGGAAATCATATTTACTATGTACGCTTTCGTCATCTTTAACGTATCTTATTTCAACGATAGTCAATCTTCTTAAAATATTTGATGAAAAATTTCACAGAGTTTCATCACATTCTATCGTATTACTATTTTATCAATCAATAAATTCAATTTCGTTTCGTTGTGTATGTTTTGCGATAAACTTACAGGTTCCTCTCATCTAATATATTATAGCTAACGAGAAAGATACCCGCTGAAGAAGTAGGACGAGAAAATTACTCTCGGACCTTTTAAAAAATCCATATAGGATCGTATATAGGAATTCAGCAAAGGAATCCAAAATACGTTGGAATATTTTGTTTAGTTCTGCATAAATACTCATTCTATCTATGAACCTGTATAGGTTCTCTTAATAATGATGGATTAATTGATAAAATTATACCTAAACGGGATAAACGTTTGGATATGATCTGTATCATCTAGGATCATATGTAGGTTCCTATGTAGATGATATAAATTTTTATATAGAAACTTCGTTAAGATTCTGCATAAAAACCTACACCATCTAGGATCCAGTTTATTTTATGACTGATGAGTTGATTATGTCATATCTACATGGGTTCCTAGATGGTATGGGCTTCTACATAAAGTAGAGGCTTCCAAGTAGATTTTTATACCAAATCCCTATATAGGGATTTAGCCTCGCAATTTAATTGAAAGATTACAGTCGCATAAAATTTTCGCAAAACGCAACTTAGTTTTATCGCTTGTTATAAAAATCTCCAACATTTCGAAATATTAGTGCAAAAGTTGCGCTGACGCAGGTCGGTCGCGATTGAAATAGTCGCGACGATATCGTTGGCAGGCTCAGTGAACGAACCACGCGCCGCTCCGTTGCACCCGAGCAGTTCTTCCCCTCGCGACTCGTGCAACTGTCAACGCGCCCGTCGCGTCTGACTGTCAACGGGCGATCACGTTGTCGTCCCCTCTGTCACTCGATCACGACTAATTTGCGTTTCCCTATCCGTTGCAGTTCACTCGCGAGACAATAAGTAAGACTCAAAATCGAATCGTGAAAAACAAAGCGAAACATTCTGTCATTCGGTTACACATGTATCATGCGAAGAAAAAGCTCGTAGTATGTATTCGAAACGCGCGCTCTTTGGCAACAGATTAGACACGAGAGATTTTTGCATTTTGTCATCGATTGACCGTAGTGCAATGTTTGCAATGTCGAGTTCTTTGTTTTAATTTAATTGATATGTAGTTAGAGGTTCATTTTTTTAATCAGTTTACCAATTAATTTGGTAATTAATAACAATCAAGTCAGATTGTTATTAATTAAGTGGCAATAGTCAGGAATTGTAGATGCATTGAGATAACGTTGCCGTTTTTTAGTTTTGCATTTTAATTTGGTTAGTCGTATTTAAAAATAAACCTAGTGCGATAACATTAACGTTTGATTTCTGCAGATGAATTATATTTAGATTGTGGTTAGATGTTTGTGATTGACGCGTGTGAATGTTAAATCGTTTAGTGTTAGTGATTAATGGAATTCGTTATTTTTGTATCGAGTAATTAGTAATTTTGATTGGAGAATGGAAGAAATGAGAATGACGCATTTTTCGTGCCTTCCGTTTCTAATTCTTTGAACTTTCAGTAGAAAAAAGTATCATTTTCAAACAGATTTTGTCAACGATTCAAAAATATTTGCAGCAAATAATTGCTAGCGCCTTTTCTTAATCAACAAAAGTTTTTCGATACCAATCGCAACGTCAACTCAACCGATAAAAAACGCGATGGAAAGCTATTTAACAATATTTGAAACCGACAAGAAATTTCGTTTCGTTAATCCGTTTGAATTGTGTTTTAATCGGGGTTTCGGGTACGCCAGTCAATTCGAGGCGAAAAATTGTTTCAGACCAGCAAACTCGAGGCGAAATTAAGAAACCAAAGTTGATTTTGAACGAAAGCTTGGGTCGAGATCAGATTGAAGCGGCATTGTAAAGACTAAAAATATATAAAGATCACGCACACACAGCCAGTGAGGGGATTCGCGGGGGCTTAAACGTGTGCTTAAGTCAGCGCTTCGGTTGGTCAGCGCCTGCGTGTTGTAAAGAAAAGTCACCGTTTGGTTTGAGAAAAGTGAACTTTGCATGCAAGCGCGCAGTGAGACGTTGGTTGTTGGCGATGCAAAAAACTTAGTGCCAATATTGCCTGTTTTCTTTGCCTGCCGGCCGATCAGAAGCGAGATAGCGAGAAACGGTGCTTTCGCGTGCGATTCGTTCATGGAACCAAGAATATGGGCACGATGGATAGGAGAAACAGAGGGCAAAAAAAGAGCCGAGAAAGTATGTTTCAAATCATGGGCGCCAACGTTGATTGTAATTATACACATAAATAGTCAATAATTATACACGGTTTCTTCCACTTCGACACGTACATTTGACGTTTAGATTACACCGATACAAAGTTTCCGCGTCATTTCAAAATTACTAAACGAACTGAATGTCAACTGGACGTAGTTTCAACGATTAAAATGTATTTTGAATGTTTCAAATGTTATTTCGACATTGTGCACCAAAAATAGTTTTTTGATATTTTTTATAAGTTATTAATGTATTAATAGAATATTATTAAAACGTTATTTCTACGTGTGCACACTTCAATTGTGTTTGAAAATCTTTGAAACCTTCTTTATTAACTGAAAGAAAGTTTATTCGGAGTTTAAAGAATCGATACATTTGAGAAATGAGTAAACTTTTCTGAAATTTGTTTAAATTCTTCTTTAAAATTTCAGGTCAAAATGACATAAAAAAGCTTCGAAGGGAGAACGAGCAATTACGCAGGGAGATTTGGGGTCTGCGGGATGAATACGACAAGTTGGAGGAAATATTGAAGCAGCAGAAGCTGAAGGTGAGTCCGAATGTGCACCATTGAGAAATTGTCAAGCGGGTCTGACCAATTCGAATTATTCTCGGCAACTCCTTGTTATTACCGCTAATTGAAATTCCGCCAGATTCCACCAGAAATAAACAATGCAATTACTATTGTAGCGGTGGTTTATTTTCGTTTACAACTGCAACAGTGCGTGCGATCCATTCAACTCGTATATTTCATAATTTCGAATAGTTTACAATGTTTATACGCAAAAACCTGCCTAACGCCATCTGTGATAAATTCAGTATTATATTATCTGATGATGTAACCGCGTTTTTTTATATAATATACCTTCAGTCAATTTTATTAATTCTTAATAATATTATCTAACATGAAATTATGACTTTAGGATAACTCAGATAATAGTGACTCGAACACTAATTATTCTGAGAGTGAAGACGACGATTCCAACGAAGAAGACGATAAAACTGACGTAGAATGTAAACAGGAAGATCATATAAAGGATTGCGAAAACTCAAAACTGTCTCCTGAAGAAATGCATCGGTTCCACGTAAATTTTGATGAATTGTCCACAGTCGTTGAAGAAGACGAAACAACGAAGGGGAAAGAGATAAAAAATATAAACAGCTTAAGCTGTGATCCGAACCATGAACACATTTTAAGTAAAGATATTATCCAGAAGACACTGCCCTACTATTCAATTCCTTACGATCCTTCGTCCAATAGTGGTTTATATGCGACTTATTCCGCAGGATTCACTCCAGAATGTCCCTTTATTTTTCCCACTCCTAATCTGAGTTATCTAGAGAAGTCTCCGGAAGACACGATACTCATACCTCCTTGTCCTCCAATGTACGCCAACGACGTAAGTCCCACTAATAATGCTGACGCAAAGCCTGTTAGTACTTCAGATTTTCACTCGGTAAGCACTGGATTCCCTTCTGTCAGTGACTTGGAGAACTCTTCCTCCGAAGCATCGGTTCAAACCAGAAGTACCAAAGTGGCTTCTAGTTCAAATTTATCAAACATTAATGCGGCAGCACGTGATAACGCTACAGTCATTCCAAAAGGTGTTGAGGAAAGTGTAGAGAAAAACGAGCTTGACCTTTCCAGAAAGCCTAAGCATTTCTTCGCTCCATTACAGAGCCAGCAGAAATTTGGTTCAATGGAGCCTCAGCAGATGTCTGATATTTCTTGCAAGAAGGGTTCTGCAGACATTTGCATCAAGGAAACGAATCTTGATAACCATCAACCAACCTTCTTCAGTTCGGAGAATCTTTTTGTGAACAGTGATGAGAAAAGAAGTTCGGCCAGCAATTTGGTAAAGTCTTTATCTTGTCACGATTTATCAAAATCTGATAAATCTTCGGCGGAATCCAAGACCAAACTCGCGAAGAGTGAAAACGCCTTGGACTCTTCAGGATCTTTTCGTACCAGAGTAGACATTACTTTGAAGTCTCCAAAGCCACCGACTCCTACTACCCCAGAAGTCCCAAAGTTGCCTTCGTTCGACAGTAAATTGTTTACCAATCAGTACCATCAACACTTCGAACAGTACCGGAATTACATAGCCCAAGCTATAAAAAAGCCTTTAACAGTTCAAATGCCAGATCCTCCGGGTTTCTGCCCAGGATTTTATGGGTTCCTGAAAATTCCTCCAGAAACTGACAGAAAAGGTAAGACTACGGAAAATTTAGAACATTACCAGGCACTGCTTTTGAATGGGAAAGTTAAATCAGCGAAAGACATCCAGGTTACATCTTTCGAAACACCTAGTCCTCGTACCGTACAAATTCCGCCATTGACGCCTTACGATTTGAATTTACTCTACAGTAAACTTCCAGGATTCACTCCGGATGTTCATGGCGTGGACTTTTATCACAATTTACCATTACTAACGAAAGATGGTGCTGTAATTTGCCCTAATGGTCCTGGTCTGAGAGTACAGTGTGAAACGTGTTTAAAGAAGCTACCAGCTCAGGTGCAAACACCTGGTGATAGCGGTACGGAAACCGACCGGAAAAAGCCCAAGAAGCAGACATTAATTTCAAGCAGTGGATCATCAGAAATTTCCAGTCAAAGAAGAAAAGAGAGGCTGAAGAAGCAGATCAGTGTTACTTCGTCGGATATTCCGGAAACTCCTGTCGATTCTTCAGCTAAACGAATGATGCAGTTGAAAGAAAAGGATGAAAGCAGATCTTCGTCTTCTGCTGGTGAGTCGCCTAGAAAAGATTACAAGAGAATGTCTATCTACTTTAATCCAAAGAAGAGGTCCTCGGTCACTTCAGTTAAAACTACTAAAAGTTTAAGCCTGGACATCAATAAGGCTAAAGGTTGTGTCAATGTGGATGGTTTAGACAGTGCAGTCAATTTCGATGAGGACAAGTTGGGAATAAATAATGTCGGCGATGGGAAAGGAAAAAAGAAGCACAGAAAAAATAGTACCAGCAGCGAAAGTGTACCTTGGTGTGCTTGCTGGGGTAATGGATGTATATAAAAACTTTTATTATAACACGTGCACTACATTCTTATTAACTTTTTTTTGTTTTCGAGAGAGAAACAATTTCATTTTTTCAGAATCAAAAAGCAACAGGAAATAATAATAATTATCTGAGGAATAAAAACAGTTTCTCTTTCGAAAAATAAAAAAAATAAAAAAGCAGACTACGTGTGCTAATTATGAAAGTATAATATGCAATGAGAGAGACAAGCAATTATTTCTTTGTATATTTTCTTTTGAAGATGGCAAGCACTTTACTGAACCCCAGGCTGCTTTCGGCAGTCCTTAGTTTTATCTCGTGTGGCCACTTCATCCTGAGAATAATACCTTTTTTCTCTCTCTTATCGCATAATGTACTATTATGTTAAGTTATACATTGAATATCGTCGTCACATTATATTTATTCTTATTTGTCTTGATGTATCGTGTCGATTCATTCCTTTTCGTTAATTAGAAATGTAAGATATCTTCAGCAGAATATAATACTTGTGGTTAATACTTTTCCGATAGATTTTTTGTCTCGTTAAAATTCCAAAAGGAAGAAATATTAAATGTTGAAAAGTAAACTCTAACATTAAAGCAAATCATTGAAATGAATAATGAGAATAATCTGGAAATATTATATATATTATCAGATTTTCAGTAAAATAACTCACGTAAGCTGATTTCACAGATTGAAATTTTATTTCTTAATCTTTTTTCTGTATCTAAAATATAATTGAATATACTTTTATGTAAAATGCATCAGAATACTTGCTAAATATGTTCTTTAACATAACAACTCAAACTATCCTTTTTAAAAATTTTATGTTATTCAATAAGTGATGAGAAATTAGTTATGTGCAATTTTTTCCTTTGTTATTTTTACAGACTGACACTGTAATTTAAATCTTATAATAGTGATTAATATATACATAATCATATACATGTAATTCAAATAAATTTTCATAAATATATTATATTACTAATTTGTTGAAAGTTTAAATTATAAATCGCACATATATCGATATTGTCACTTATTTATATATAAATACAGCTTAATATTATGGATATTAATATAATAAATAAAAAGATATTTATAAAATTTATAAAAAAAATTATAAGTGTTGTTATCGCGTCTAAAAAAGAGTTTTATACGTTGTACATAAAAGGAACATTAATTTATAAGATAATATAATTTAAGTAGAAAATTTATTATATCTTGGAAATATATATTTACCGATCGTAAATTTTACTTAGGTTATTAAAAATTGTTTACATAATTAACAATTGAACGTGGATCCGTGTTCGATATTTTTTTATTACATTTTATAGAATGATTGCAGTATAATGATTATTTCATTTCTAAACAATCTGATTCATGATAATGTATGAGCGTAAAGCGTTTTTCAATAACAAACTTTTATGAAATGAATTATGTAACACCTTTCTCACAACCGTCCTACACATTGATATTCTGAATGTTTTTATAAACAAATATTCAAATAATGTATACATTAATATTATTAATATTATAATATAAAAAAACAGATTCACAAATAATTATTATAATTGTAATAATGTTTGCTAAAATTTCATATCATCATGACGATTTCTAACAAAATTTTTGAAATAAGAATATAAATTATTTGGCAGTCAATAATCATTATTACATTTGTAACTATTTTTCATGATTTCTTTATAATTGTTGCGACTTTATTCAGTTATCATTTCGGGTATGGTAATTATTTCTAAGTCTTTTTTCCAAGTTCATGTACCCACAATTTCGGATTTTTACCCTTCAAAAGTATATATTTAAATAGGATATTTTATTCACAAAAATGATAGATTTTGAAATGTTTTATTTGCTTTCTCATTTTCACATAAGACATACTGAAAGACATAATTATTTTTTTCAATTACAGTATTAATTGGCTAAGAATTTACATTTATTCGCAAGAAAAAATAAATCTTATGAATCAATCATGATTACACTTTTTATTTTGTATCTATTACTACGATTTTTCATAAAAGATCGTTTGCAAAAATTTAGACTTTACATTACAAAAGTTGTTTGTAACAAATAAAACAAAACCTTACTTTCTGTTTTCATACTCAAGAATCATTGTCTTTAATACGACCTATTTTGTATTCTTTATCGGACCTTACTGAGGCCATTACTTTACGCTGTATAATTATAATGAATAGTAAACATTCATTAACTTGGCAAACAGCGAGAGAATGATTCTTTGAATCACCCGACTTTTTAACATTAAAAATATATCACATGCATTTACAATTGCGCACCAAATGTAGATCACTTTCGAGTAACATTTAATGCAATAAGCGTTATTTTTGTATTTTTTCTCAAAAAGGCACAATTAGTTACATAGTTATACTACACTTTTAATTCATCTAAAAGAACTACTAAATGAATTTTAATTTTTTTCCGTTGTATGACATTTAACAGAAGAAAAAAAAAAAAAAAGAAAACGAAAGTTTCAGGCAAGGCAAATAAAAATCGCAGAACTTGTCTGACAAACGTCGCGAGGCACTGAGATCTAAAATTCTAAAATTCTTATACAAAAAATTCACACACTTGTTAAAAATACAAACTTGAAAATCGAACGAAAGTTTGAGCGACTGTTATTATGTGTACATAATATCGGCATAAAAACGAAGTGGTAAGGAGGAACAGAAAGTTCGCATGATATGTAAACGTATGGAAATCCCGATGTCTGGACTGAAGTGAGTGTGATTGAAAAATAAATAATTACAGCACGATTATACAAATAACTTGAACGTAAAAATATAATTTGAATTGAAATTGTATCAATCTTAGTAAATTCTTATTCGATTCTTTACAGGCTTCTTTCATTCCCATTATTAAAAATTCATTCATGAAAATATTTGTGGAAATTATATAAAATAGAACTTCATTATTTAGCGATAATTCTTTGAAAATTCTTCACGAAAAATTATTTCAAGCCTCTACTTCAATCCATTTGACTCTTTGCAGGTAACATAGTTTTTTAATCATAAAAATAAATTGATAGAAAATTAGATAAAAACAGGAAACACGCAAATTATTCCTACAAATCTTCCTCCTCCGTTTTAGCTTTTGGCGCTACTTTTTCCTTGCTTTCCTTCCTCGACTTTTTGCCGCTGTGAACTTCAGGGATTTCCACTTCGGGAGGAGAAGATGCTTGAACGGAACCATCATCTTCAGCCACTTGCAAACCAATAGTGGCGCCTATTTTTTGACTGGCATGTTGAAATTGATCGGATAGCATTACCTAAAATTTACGAAGTCAAGGCAGTGAAAAATGACGTTAATGTAAAGTATTCTAGTTCACTATATTTTAAACGAATAATCACCTGAACAACGTTTATGCACATGGACGTTAACGCCAAGCCAAAAACTAGGTATACAATCGAGCACATCATATAAATAGGATGCTAAACAAATTAAAACAGATTGAAATTAGAACTTTTCAAACTAGCAATACATTAATAGTTGTCGGTGCTAGGTGCTAGGTGCTTCTTTATATAAATAATCGTCATTACGACAATGTGGTTTGAATTGCTCTTGGCTTACCAACTGAACGCCACCGTGGAAAAGAGTACATATAATTAATATCGTTTACATTCTCAAGCACCGAACTATGGTTAACCCTCTAACCAAAATGAATTTTATAGTCAAAATTTATTTACTGTTTAATTTAATTTTAAAATAGATAATTTGTAAGACAGGAAATTTAAAAACTCGATTGTTTTAATTTTTATTTCATCAGAACTAAAAGTTAAAGGGTTAAAGACGAAAGTACCCATTTAATTAACTTCTACCTACATTAGGGACATAATCCCCAAAGCCAATGGTGCTCATGGAAATGAAGACGAAGTAGAAGCTCTCAAAAAATCCCCAGTCCTCCCACATATAAAACAAAGTAGCCCCTACGAAGATGTAGCCAAGTAAAATGAAGATAGCAACGGATATTGGTAAATTGAATTCATCGTCTATGTCGAATGTAGACATAGCTGGTGTGCCGGGCGTATCTGGCTGTTGTGACGCGTTGCCGTCCAAATTTAGAACTGTCTGCGACTGGCCGGTTTGCTGTTTTTGCATTTCCTCTAACTCTTCGGGGTTCATTTGCGAGGGTCGTCTAAAGGTCGCTAAGTCGTAGACCAATTGTACACCTTTCATTACTTCCTGTAAAACGAAAATCAATCTTGTCATTATCATGTTATCAACTGTCAACCTTTCTGTTTTCACAGCTAAAGTATGCTTACTTGAACTGGAACAGTTCGTCGGACTTTTCGACAGCTACCAGTATAGTAGACTCGTCTTACGAAGGCCCATAAAAATTTTATTCCTCTTGTGAAGAGTTTGCCAAAATCAGCTAAGATGATAAGGAACATCGGAATACCAAAGATAGCGTAAACAATGGTAATCGCCCGACCCGTCGTCGTACTTGGAGATATGTGACCATAGCCTGAAAGCAAAGATACACTTCATTATATTAATGTGAGTACGTAAATTTTAAATATTCTGAAATAAAAATTTATAGTTGAGGGTCTAAGTTAATATAGTAAGTAAAGTTCCTGACGCTTTTTCCTCACCAATAGTGGTGACTATGGTTAAGCAGTATACCACTGCATTTAAGAAGGTCCAACTTCGCTGTCCGCTATAGGTCTGGACCCCTGCTTCATGAGCCGTATGAATTTGTTCCTCGAATTCCATCAACTTACGCCTCGCCATACTCTTCCAATCATCCTCTTTCATACTATGACTATAATTCCAAAGACTGTCCAGAAAATCTCGTTTTACTCTTTTGACTCCACATTTATAGAAGGATTCAAAAGCGCCTTCTGTGAAACGAAAGATTAAACCGCCTATTCCGCAATATATAACTCCAAGGATAAGACCATTTATACAAGTATTCCTAAGTTCCAATAAGATTGCAACTTCTTCGGGATTTTGTCTCATGAACTCCTTGAATTCCGAAACCACGAAGATCATAGCCTTAAAAAACTCCCAAATCGTGATTTTTTCTGATTTTAATTCCTCGACAATTTTAACCTCAGAAACCTCTTTCTTCGGCTCTTCTTTCACTTCTTCCGGTTCGTCTACCTTTTCCTTCTTTTTTCTAAAAAAGGAAAGCCAAGAAAACCATGAATTTTTGGTTTTCGGTACCTTATCTTCCTCTTCCTCCTCCTCCTCCGCCTTCTTCTTCTTTTCTTCCTTCTGAACTTTCCTTCTCCTTACAGGCACATACTCTATTTCTTCTTCTGCATCTTCCACGCTGTATCCTTTGATATATTCCTTCTGTGCTTTTATAAGATCATCTATTAAACTATCGTCTCTTAACGGAATAACTTGCTTTTTGTACTTTGATTTAATTGGCCGAGACTCGTCTGAGTCACTCGAGTAGGTATGTCTACTCGAAGACCTTTCCTTTTTCTTCTGAGAAGCTTTTCTTGATTCCGACTCTTCCTCCGAATCAGAATATCTGTGTCTGCTGCTGGATCTTCTGTTCTTGGACTCATCTTCAACTTCCCTTCTAGTTCTGCTGGGAGTGTTCCTTCTTTCAGACGATTTTCTTAAAATTCTCTTCTCATTATCTGATTCCTGACCAGGAACCTCGAGAACCCTTCTTCTGCGAACCGGCTTTTCAATCACTTCCTGTATCTTCGCATCTTCGATTTCTTTTTTCTGGGAGCCTTCTCTAACAGCTCTTGCTTTCTCTTTGAAATCTTCTTCGCCTTCTTCAGTGACTTCCTTCTTTTTCTTCACGTCACTGAATCCGCTATTCTTGGCCACGGCTTTTTCCCCAAGCTCTTCCACTTTGACGTCGCGAATCTCGCGCTGCTTCTCCTGCATTCGTTCGGTGTCCTCCACCATTCGTTCCATCCGCCTACGCGTGTCCTCTTCATCATCGTCCCCTTGTACCTCCTCCTCTTCGTTTGTCACCGTGTCTGATGGCTCTGGTGTCTTGTCTCGCTTCTTTGCGGCCGCTTTGCGCCGTTTGTGCACCGTGTAACTGTCCTCCATGGCGCCTTCGCACTCGCACTCTGCCGTCCCGGTTCCGAGACGGAAATAAAACGCAGCCTGCCCCTACCAAAGCGCGCTACCACCTCTACCAATGGTACCGTCTGAATAGTAGCTCGTCGCGACGCGTCATCGATCTTACACGGCAGACGGCCGCAGTCCGTTTAAACGCACTGATGGATTATCAGAAGCAAATACTGACGGATAATAACGTTCGATGTATGTATGATAGGCTAATAGAATGTTATTGCTTTATAAAAAAAATTATGTCTAAAGTACTTTCACGAATAGAAAAAGATTACATAAATATTCTGATAAAGTGGAGCAACGAAGCCACAGAACATTACACTCTTGTAATAGACACTTTGCGCATAAGGTAATTTTTTTAATATGTACAAGTATCTTCACCGTTCTTTGTTATAAATAAAAAAAAAAATGATAAAATTTTGTACTTGTCAAAATAAAATTCAATACTAAAAGTTGACGTTCGACAGGGAAATCTCATTCAATTGAAGTTAGAAGCAAACTTCTATAAATTACTATTAAAGTACATTTAATTTTATGATATTTTTAACAGAAAACAGTCGGATTGTAATACTTTTTAACGATTTATGGATTTATATTTAAATTAAAAAACCTGTATTGCGTTTAATGAGGTAGATCGTTTTTTTTTCCTCCTCGATGAAATATATAAAAATTTCTATTATTTTTACGTAAGGATATCAGAATTAAAATGCCTCTATTATTATCTATCCATATATTATACACGCGACTTCGGTTCACATTTCTGTTGAGATTTACTGATTCTTGTTACCCTTTTTCAACACGATCATTTTACAAGCAACTTCAAGGTCGCCGACGTTGATTAGAGATGTCGCAATCTTTAATTTCTCCTCCTTTTATGTCGCTTAATAGAATGGTACATTTTTAAAACAGAGAACTCTAAACATGCATTTTCTTCGCTCAAACCTTTGTTCCTTGCATTTCTACAATCAGTATTTCATTTAATACCAGTTCTTTTGTGTTTTAAATACCTTTTAATTACTGTAATTGTTTTTTTTTTTTTAGTTTATTATGCGGTATACTTTTTTCAAATGTTTTTCTTTACATAAAAAGTAACAATTTTGATAACAAAAATGACACGATGAAAAAAGTTTTGCATATTAATTACTATTTTTGTTCATTTTTTTTAGTGTTTTTAATGTTTTTAATTTTAGAAAACTCACTTGTAATTCTTATTTTTATTTCATCACCATTGATTTGCTAAAATTTATCTTTCCATTACAAAAAATATAATTTGTTAATTAACACAAAACGGGGCTGAAGATACCTCCAATTGAAACATTTGACTTGAATCTTTAACTTAAACGCCTTCAAGATCATGTAAGTCAATAAAATTTACTTATTGCGTGAAAATTTTTTTGCGTTAAAATATCTTGGACCAGAAATACCAATCCAGCAACAAATACCGCATCACCATTCATAAGACAAGTTATTTCAGTTTTGACTCGTTCGCATAACAAATGCCGCGAACGTCGATCAGTGCGAAAATCAGCAAAACAGCCGCATCTTACATAAACGTTATTCCCAATCGCAGAATATCTGTTCACGTATTAATAACCAAATCGATGACATCAAAATTATATCCCGACATTAAAATCATTTTACACGCACTCGAACGCCAAAAGTCATTAAAACTAATTGGTTTGATACACACTTGTCGATGTAAATATGCAAGTATCTCAATTTATTGAAACTCGTAAAGTTTGCAATAAATTCAGAACTGCGTGTCGAAACCTTCTATTGCCGACAATAAAATTGCATCTAGAACAATGTTGTCTCTTGCATTCAATGTCTTCTGTGCCATCTAACCGTTTCTCAATAATACTGAACCAGAAATATTCATTACTTGAAATGCAGAAAATTGATACAAATCTTTACAGCGAAATTTTTATGTTTGCGTCCCTGTCAAATTTGCATGTATTTGCATCTCAAAATATTCTTTCCGACACACTTTGTTAATTCAAAGCGATTCCACTCAGAGTAATTCCATTTTATTTCAAAGCAGACAATTCTGCTTTTACGCTAGAAAAGTTGAAAACCTCCAATCTATAAGCAAAAAGTTCTTACAACTCACAATACGTACTTGTCATTAACACAGACTTAAAATTGTATTTAGTACAAAGTTTTCAGCGAAAGAGCCCGGTTCTAAAAAAAATCTTTCGAAACGAAATGGAATAGTCACAATTTCAAGCGATTTTTCGACGTTCATTATAGGCTCGCCGTAAATTTCCCGCGCGCTATTATTTATCTTCATCGTTTCGGCTTTTTTTTCGTCAAAAGGGAAATCGTTTGGTTAACGAGTCGACAATGTTGGCCGGCTGCCCGCGCGAGTCAGTCTTTTATAATTGGTTCAGTCGCGAACTATCGAGCGCCCCCTTTGGCTTGACGTCTGAACTCTGAACCCCCGTTGTTGGCCGCGGCAAACGAAAACCCGTGGCATTGCGTAACACCGAAGACAAGCGGCCACTCATCTGTCCGCGTGCACACTCAAAATAGCGCGCGTGGGTAAAGTATCCGCGTCGGCCACGTCAGAGCGTATATTTGTCCGAGTGTCTTTCGCGTTTCACTCGCGCGATGGAAAGTCGCGAACACTTTTCCCAAATAGACATCGGATAACGTTTTACTTAATCTATGCGCCTTTGCGCTCTCATCGGACCAATTAACATTTATAATATGTTTAGGATACGATTCTGATTTGGAATGTATTACATACAACTGGTCCTCATCAGGCATGAGTACCTTGTAGAATTGTAACGCATGGTATATGCTAGGAACATTCAAATAGAATCAGGTCAGTGCGTCTAGTGATATAATGATATAATGACCTGGTTTTGTTTGAATGATCTTAGTATATGGTCCCGACGTAAGAGACCATTTTACGATAATTTTTTAGGAAAAAAAGAGTGATTACTACCGAAATTCGTACTCTATCTTTGTTGGTCAAAATCTAGGTCTTACCCTATATTACCTTATACTACTTGAGCAGTACCGTAGCAATATTTTGATAGTCTGATCAGGCCCGTGTCTTTGATCTAGCTCATTATGAGTACGTATTATATGGTCCTGGTGTGGCACTGGTGTGGCTTGAGAACAGTAACAACATTTTTATAACGTATTAATGCTGTGCCATGCGTACCCTGCAAGGATCGGATCAGACAGCTACTTGAATAAAAAATAATGCCTTAAAGAAATCTAATATAGGCTCAACAGGGTATGACATTAATAGGCCAAAGGTGCCACTAATAGACCCTAATAATGGTTATAGGATTGATACGGCACGCCACATTTCATTTCTGTTAGACGAACAAGACAGTTCGTGGGTTTGCGCAATTTTTCGTGAATTATTACGATGTCCAGCTTTGTAGAATTTACATCGTTTAGCGAATCCCTTGCGAAATTCGAGCTTGTAGTTTTAACGAGCAAGAAAGGTGTTGTGTTTAAAAAAAGTACAACGTTTATAACTTGACACGACAAAGAGCAAGAAATATAGAAGTAGATGTAATCGACTTTGGTATTTTTGCTCCTTTTTATAGGGCTTTGTTTTTTAAATATAAATCGACTATCAGTGAAGGGAATTTCAAAATATTTAAGTCACTTAAATGTGATGTACTGTAATTGTCATTTCATCACATTCGTAGAAAATCATCGATCGAAAAATATTGTTTCGTGGACTTGTAATGAAATAATATATTGGGCAATTACATTTTTTAAATTATATTTTACGGTGAACAATGGTGTTTTTCGTTTGCGTGCAACAATTGAAATTAAACGTTGATAAAACGTTTGTCTAAAACATTTTTGAACGTTGTTATATATCGATCGAAATCATACACAACGGTTGTATATGCGGTACAAACGACTTTGATTTTTTCAAATGAAATAAAAATTTTGAATACCAATAAGTTCGGTTGTAACGAAACATTTTTCTGCGCATAGTTCGTGCGACCATCTAAATTTGTCGTCAACGAAGAGCGAAGAATCCAAAAAACATTCCAATATTTTTACTTTCCCATTGATTGACGAAAATGACGTCCGTCACTTTACGTAACAGCGTGTTTTCGTCGTTTTCGACTGCAAACTGAGTTATTGAAAAAGTCATTTATCGTAATTAAATGACGAATCTGATGGATCGGGAATTTCTGTAAATGAGAAGCACGCTATTTATCTCGTGCTTCCTCTCTTATCCTTCTTCAAGTAATGAAAACATCAAACGCACGTTCTTCCATCCATAAACTCTTTGTGAAATGTCTACGAGCTAGCTAAGTTGGTCAAATACAATATTATTTTTGAACAAATTGTCGTAATTATTCACATGATCGTATTTTTAGATTTTGGAATTCTAAATATATAAGACACCAAGAGCGCTTATAATTGTCACATCACCCACAAATGTCAATAACACCTCAACAGAAATAGTTCGGCAATTATTATGTAAATTGTACCCCGATGCTGCGAACAAAAACAAGTTTTCCAAAATGATCATCTTCGCCGCAAAATTACAACAAGCTCAATAGAAATTCAAATTGTAAGAACTATCGTCGGCATTGAATTTCCTTCATTTCATCATTATCTACATTTTTTACTCTTTATGTTCACATACATGTATTTAGTTATTTATAGAATGATAACACATTTTGCTGTTTCTTCATTGCAATAAAAGCCGCTAACACATTATTTAAAATGATTTTAAAGTTTTTTTTTTTTAATTTTTTGTGACATTATGCCATGTGTTTTTTGTCTCTTTTTATGAGAAATTATAGAAACTTACCAATAGTTGTATATATGGTTCCACAATAAAAAACCGCATTCCAAAAAGTCCAAACTTTTTCGCCGCTGTCAGACAAGCCCCGTTTAAAAAACTCATAGAGCTGCGCTTCATACTTAATGAGCTGATTGCTGGCTCTGCCTTTCCAAAGCTCCGGATCTGCTGCCAAAACATCGTCGTTCCACAACTCTCTTATCAGTCGTAATGTCTCGTTTCTACGGAATAAATTAGAATTATAAAACAATCAATTATTCAATTTGACAATTATACAAAAAATTACACCTAAACATGCCGAAGTTGACTCCAAAATCGAATTATTAATTAAAAAACGAAACCAATGTTCACAGTTGATCTTTGTTTAAATTAATCGTTCGAGCAATGAATATAAATTCGTTGAAATAAATTAATTGCGACACAAATGATGACAAAACTAACGAAAAAAAGTTACGTTTCCACATTAAAAATAGTTTCTTGATACTTTATTTGTAAGAATGTTTTGTCTTGAATGTCAATGAGTTTAAATTTAAATAAAAAAATATCTTAACGGTCAAGAAGTTGTCTATTTCGATCACAACGAAAACGTACAGTGATTGATTAGGTTTTTCAACTTTATCTTTGTTCGATAAGTTCGGACTATAAATTTTGCTCCGAACCGCAATTAGTTTTGAATGTTAGTCATTCGTAGAAAGCTATTTGACGCTTTCCTTGTCGGCGCTTTCTGTTTTCAAACAATTAATTAATAATTCGTTTTCAGCTTGTAAGTTTGTAAATTAAATAAAATAGAAATGAAATTTGTTAGCAGGTTTAATAGGATGGACCGCGTATAATTAGTAGTGACACGGTTTGAAATGACAATTTGACTTAGTTTTATTTCAACATCCACAGGCAACTAATAACTACAACGATTACATTTTTTAAAAACAAATAAATAAAAGCAAAGTAGATTACAGAGGGTTATTTTCCAACGAAATTACATTCATAAAATAGCCTCCGTTGCAGAATCTACTGTGCTTCGAATTTACATTACTCGGGCTGTAATTGAAAAGCAACATTGACATTTCGATCGATCATTGAAGGACCACCGGAGAAACCGGCGTAAATTTCTCCGCGACGAAGGTGAAGTAAATTAAAGCGCTTTTAACCGCTCGTACGGTGCGTGCGTTAAACCGTATCAGATCTGTCACGCCAGCCACCGCTGATTTCAGGTAAGCACAATCATTTTTTTTTTTTTTTTTTTTTTTAACAATTTACCAAAGTAAAATTATAATTCCACGAAAATTCGACATAAGAAAAAAGCAAAACAAAACTACATACCGCCATCTTAATTTTCAATAATTAAAAGTTAGTGGTTTTGAATAACTAGACTAATTCTTAGTCGCCAGACAAAATGATTAGCATCGTAAAAAGTTTGAAAAGCAAGGCAAAACTTATCACTTTAAAGTAATGTGTGAATGACAAATTGCTACCCCGAGAAAACATAACGTAACATTGATATCCCAAAATTACGTAAAACGTTTATATAAATTTCATGTAAATTTTACTCATCATTGTTAGGTATTATTTACATGAATCTTTCACATTGAAAATTAAAAAAAAAGTCCGTTCAAACTTATAGACGGATAAATTTCCATTATTTTCATTCGGGTGAGAAATGTCGTTCGAATTATCATTGATGTAAAACCAAAAGCTTAAACAATCGCAATAAAAAATTGATTTTTTCATAAATATCAATAATATGATTGATAATTATTGATTATAAAATAAATAATAAAAGTTAACAACTTTTTGGTTTTTACTCGGACCTGTCTTTGCGTATGTCCGAACGAAGGATTTCTTCGTGGCTTCCTTCGACGGTCACGAAGATCATTGCTCCGGCCACACTGTAAAAAAGTACGATGACGAAAAGGAAAATGTGCGTGAACCATCTTTTGCTCCAAGAACTGACCTGAAATGAAAGGCGAAAACATTTTTTTTTTTCACCGCACGGACGAATGTTGAAAAATTAATTTCTCAGCATGTTCTACATACTTTGTAACGGATCAAGTGTTGTACATTTTCCGCTTAAAAAAGAATAACTAGGTGACGTTGTTGTTGATACACGAGAAAACAAAAGCAGGTCCATTGATGAGAGCTAATTTTAGAAATGTATTCTGTTGAGATATGAAATGCTCGAACTTTTCAATGGGTGTTCGAACTTCTAAATAAACGTAATTATGTTCAAAACTCCGACCAGACATTCATTTAAATATTTTACAATTTATACTTGAACGTAACCCACATTTTTACGAAACGTACAGAGCTGCGAGTTATTTTCTCAAAGTTTTTCAAAGTTTATTTAAAAGTCTATTAAAGTTTTGACAAAATTCACTTTTCCTCGGAGTAATATTGAACTGAAATCGATATTTTTTTGTGCGGTACGAAAGTCAAACATCATTGTTATAGTATAAAATGAATTGCTCTTCGATTCATTTATAATAGAATTTATAATCAATACCTCTTTATTGATGGAGTAGCTCAGACAAATTTTTTTCTTCGCACTTGTCATAGAGACATCACGTTCGAATCAGAAATACACGACAATTACAATGTAACGTGTTTGAGACAAAAATTCTAACTTCAATATACATAGATAATTTACATTTTTCAAAATTTAAAATATTGTGGAAAGAAATTTATGTTACTAATACATCACAACGTGATGTCTTTGTGATAAAATTGTGATATTAGTAAATAAAATTTGGATTGTAAAAATGAATTAAAAATTAAGTCCAAAAAGCGACCGATTAACGAAAGTTTAAATGTGGCAGAATATTGTTATTTTAATTTGTGATAATCTCATCTTAACTGTGACAAAGTATAAGAAATAGAAAGTTAATGCATTCGCATTCGAAAATAAGTTTTATAGCCGTTAAAGAGAATTTCAAGGGTAGTTTTCAAGCGAATCTACATTTCATTTTGAATCAGAATGTTTCGGTTTAAGTACTTTTATTACAGCTTTCATAGTATCATAAACATCTTTTGCAATAAATATGAAAACAAAGCGTAAGCAATCGGATTCCACTGTTTTCAATTCACTAACAAAACGAAAACAAGTTGTTAAAATAATGCGGTTATTTTCTTTTTGATGATTTTATTTATATTTTACATACTCAAACATGCTATTTATTATACTTTACTTTGGCCTGTCTTTTAAAAGGTGTGAATGTTGATAAAACATTCGCGAAGAATCCTTTTTTTTCAAAAGAAGTTACCTTCGATGAAAATATCACCATTTTCACACAATTTGAATTTTGGAAATGTTTAAACATTGATATATATTATAAAAACAATTTGAATAGACACTAATATTTCGAACAAATGTAACGTAAATACATCTTCCAACTTTGTATTTACATTTTTCAAAAAAAATTTCTTTTTTTGATATTTCTACGTAGAAAATTGTTTACTCATACAAAAAGTGTTTTTTTTCTCGAGTTTGAAAGACATCGTTTTTTTTTACTTTTCAGAACTACTTTTTACACGTTTACAATCTTTCAAACTCGTTTTCTGAACCAAACATGTACCTTTTCGTAAAGCCAAAAAGCGCTCTTTTCGCCAACACTCAGACCAGACTTGGTGATGTCTTTGATTCCCCGGAATTGCGAAAACATGAATTCCCTGGCCTTGTTGGCGTAAATGATATTCGGCTGACCGGAAATCGGGGTAAGAGGTACGTTCGCTTGGCCGTAAGCACTCGCCGGCATGAAGCCCAACGGCGTTTGCGGGTAGTGGCCATACTGGCCCGGAACCGGCAGCGTGATCTTCGGCTTCAATTTAGTCTTCTTCTTCGTTTGCGGTGACTCCGACATCTCAACAGTCCGCTGAAAATCCACTTTGCCCGCTCAGCACTGTTATACGTTTTAGCATTTTTTGCCACTTTGGTTTGTCGCCCCACGACGAGCTTTTGATGAAACGATCAACCCGATGGCGCCAGACCTTGCATTGAGAAAACGCGAATTATTTCAAGGCCATTTTCCATGTCTGATTTCCAAAAGTTAGTATCATTTTAAATTACATTTTCTAATGATGAAATTGAAACTTTCAAGAATAATCCATCAAATGTTTGATGATCGAACTTTGGACTTATTCAAAAAGTGACTTTAAAAAAATTACATATACGATTCTATATAGGATTTTCACACAGGAACCTACGTAGGAATTTATTTGGATTCCTAAATAGGAATCCATACCATTTGAATACCTGTCTACTTTTCAATACGAGAAATTTAACACGAAATCCCACTTTACAATGATTATAATTGATAACAATTATTCATAAAAATATTTTAAAGCATCATTAATTAATTTTTCACTGAAGGGGACCGAGTGAAACGTGAAGTTTTAGAAGTATAATTATGTAAATTATTATCAATGGCGTCGCATCAAGTAGATAATTGCAGCATTAAGCGAAATAAAGGCTCGATGCTGGCCCGGGTATTGGATTTTCTAATAAAAGTTGAAGCATCGTTACACTTGATCTTCGATAAAAGTCTAAGTTTATAGTTCGTTCGCGCAACCCTTTGGCAATGAAATTCAAGAAGCCGCCACAGATCTTGCTTTATGTACGCACAAATTTAACAACAACTTGTGTTTTATAAGCCTTTTCACGGGGGCTCGTTCTCTAAATTAACTCTTCAAGAAAAACAATGACCGAGTAATAGAATTGGTCAACTTTTAATGTCTTTCTATTTCTTGCGATGAGTAGAACAAAGAAGCGAAGTTCAACCGAAAACTCAATAACGCAAAAATAATAGAAAGTAATTAAAATTGTTGTAACTGAACATTTTAAATGGAAGAAATAAAAAGACATTAAAAGTTTACTAATTCTATTAATTGTCAGTTAATTTTTAATGCCTACAAAGGTAGTAGAAAACTCAATAAAAAGTAATGGAAAGAAATTTAAAATTTTAGTTCTTTCTATCTTCCATTTTTTGCAAAATAAAATGCTTTTTTTTTAGAGTTTTTATGTTTAGAGTTTAAACAATAAAAATTTTCTTTCAATAACAATTTAAAAATTGTTTTTTTCTTATTTTTAATACTGCAATAATGTTTCAATTAGATATGTGACAACTTTTTTGATATTTTCAACTTTTCCGTGTTAAAATCTGTCTACTAATGACCAAAAATTTTATATTTTACGCAGAGAAAAATTCTTATACAAATTATACCAAACTAATTTATAAAGACCGAAAAAAAGACACAAAACAGGAAACTTTACTGAACTGTTCCGAGAAAGTTGTTAGAAAACGTAAACGTTCAGTGAAATTTCGGGGTTTTTGCTCTTTTCCGATCTTTATAACGTCTTTATGAGAATACAACGAGTGTCGAATTGACAGCTGACTTTTATACAAATCATTAAAGGAAAAAATTTTTAAACGTTGAATTTACGTCAAAAGATGTCTAATCGAGGTTTGATTCACGTTTTAAAAGTCAGTCAGCTGTTCAGGTAGTTCAGTAATACCTAAATTTTGTCAAAACATTTTTACCATTAGTGGAAATATTTGAGTAAAATTGTAAATTGCTGTCAACATTTAAATATTTATAATATAATATGTACTGAAAAAATGTGTTGTAAATATACTATTATTAGAAATTGTTGAACATTATTTCCAGTTCTTACTTCGTTTTTGTTACTTTAACCATAAGATAATACGATAATGATGAAATATTTTTCATATATTTTTAAATTATTTTAGTATTTTATATATTTCTTTATATTATATTTATATATTTTTAAATATTATTACTTCAAACGTACGTATATAAAATAAAATATCACTTTTATTCGATCTCAAACTTTCAAAGTCAACGACTTGCTTTTGGGTCTATGAAAATAATAAATAGAATCGATGTACACGAATATAGAAAACGTCTGGGTAATCCACACCGAGCTCTCTTGCAAGCAAGTGCGACGACGGGTTTTTAAATATTTGATAAGTCAAAGCTGAGAAAGATGTACGAGAACGTTGAAAGTCTATTTCTTGCCATTATTTTGTATACTAGCTTTTATCAAAAGAAAGATGACAAAATTTTAAAAAAAATTATTGAAAATGTAACAATAAACATTTCAAATTGCACAATTTAATGCTTGAACATCAGAATTCAATTTTATTGTTTCTTACCAGAAATCGGAATATTATTCGATCGAATCATAACTCAGCTACTCTTTCCAAAAATAAATTGAAAACAAAAATAAAAAAATAAAAGAAATACATTAAATTTTTTGGAGCACTCAAATCCTCATATTAAAATATCACTCGAAACATTTGTTAAATGTTGAAAAGAGTCAAATTGCTATTGAGAAAAGAAAAATAAAATAAATACAAAACACTCACATATCTCAAAAATTGATAATACTTTTCTCAGAACCATTTTGAACCGCGAAAAAAAGAAAATTAAAACTGAAAAGAAACAAATTGAATGAAAATCACCGGTGTTTCACTCAGAAAAGAGAAAATGTATTGCAAATTAACGCAAGGCCGGACTTTTCGACAGAGTTTTGACGTGAAAAAAAATGTTGTTACAACCAGACAGCGAACATTGTTGTCGCGCGGCAGTGTCGCGGCATCAACTGAATTTCGCTTGGCGCATCGACTCCGGCGGCAATCGCACACACCGCATTTCGCGTCTGCTATCGACTCGCGTCGGTTTTTCGTATTCGCCGCGGTCGTGTGTTTATCATTCCCCTCAATCTTTTGTGCTTTCGTTTCAGCGAATTTGTTGTTTCGTTCTTCTCTGTTCAATATTGTAAGCGAAACAAAGACACGAGTACTTGGTGCTCCTAAATAATAGTGAAATCATCTGTCTCTTTTCAATTTGTTTTGAAGAAAGAAAAGAGAGATTCGTTGAATTTTCCAATAGCTCATTGGGAAAGTCATTTCAGTCTAAATTAATAAAGGACAAACTTATGCAGGCTAAATTGTCTGTCCTTTATTTATTAAGATTTATTTATTAAGATTAAAGCAACACTCTGAATGCGTTACACGTGAGTGAAAAATATTCATTTAGAATTGTATATAATGTATTATGCTTATTATTACATTTTTAAAACAATTAAATTCCGTTTACAGTGAATTATTCTCACAAGAAGCGAATTCTATTTATTATAAAAATATTACGCTATAAGAAAAAAAAGATCTGTTTTTAAGGATGTAAAATTGAAATCTGAGCGAAAATCAAAATCGATGAAAATAGATGAAATCAATTTTATACAACTGAATTAATTAAAAGTAAACTTTTATCGGTATCAATTCCATTCAATCTCGATTGATTTACCATTTGAGTTTGTTTGGTTTTAATTTTTTTAATTAACAAAATCATTTTTTCTCGTGACAATGACTACGACACAAAGATCATTTTCGATCCAATACTTTTTACTTGTTTGTTTGTTTCGAAATCGGGAAACAAAGTCCCTAGCAACACGAGTTTATAACCATCAAACGTCATCTTGGTGAAGTGAGACTTTCATCTAGTTGGTTTATCTCGTTTTTGACATATGTCACAGATGATGTCCCGAACATAATGGCCGAACAACAGATACGAATTCCGTTGCAGCGATGCCGTTGAGTCGTGTCCCATAGGAACAAGCGAGCTCAGCGTCCGTCGAATCGTAGTCGATTTCGTCGCGGTGCAGCTATGCCGTGGACGGTCAGCGGATAAGCAGATCGAAAGGATCGCAGGTTTGACGACGACCCAAGGATCCTTGTTGTTGTTTATTGTCTCGGTAAAATCCCGAAGTCTAAAACGGCGACAAAAACGTTCGCGGGCTGCTGATTTTTGCAAAAACGAGAGAGATAAAGAGGAAGAAAAATGAGCAATCGTAGGCGCACCAACAATTTCACGTACGTCAGCTCGTGCGTCAAATACATGATCTTCATGTTAAATTTTGTATTCTGGGTAAGTTTGCAAGCAATTGCACTGTTTTGCACTACTGAGTTTGGATTGAGGTTAAGACTTTGCTGGGTGCTTTTTGTCTTTTGTTGTTTGTTTTTAATAATATTTCACATTTGTTTACATTTTAAATTCTTTAACAAAAAAAATTAAACTATGTATATTGTTTATTAATTTACTTTTGCAAATTGCAATACCTTATAATATAAAGTACTACAAAAGTACACACGTTTTAAATAGGTATAAAGATATTTTGTTTAATTGCGAAAGTTTTTGTCAGTTGATTATAAATAAATTAGCGAATAATTAAGTAAAACAGTTTACTAATAAACAAAACCTAAGGAAGAGTTTGGTTGAAAAAGTATTCTTATAAGTGAAAAAGTATACTTATAAGTGAATATTACATACTAAATTATATTTATTTCTTTTCAGTTGTTTGGCGGATTACTCATAGGAGTTGGATTGTATGCTTTTGTGGACAAATGGCAAGCGACTGGCTCGGTCAGAGTTGAAAATGTATATGATGTTGTTTTAAATATTTCCCTTGTTATGGTTATTGCAGGAGGCGTTGTTTTTATAGTCAGTTTTGCAGGATGCGTGGGCGCACTTAGAGAAAATACTTGCCTCTTGAAATTCGTAAGTAGTTTTTTATTCAATATCTTATAAAATAAATATTGCGACAAATTGTAGAACATAAATTGATATAAAATAAATATGTACACTAATATTGATTATAATATGCAAATAATTCATTCTTTTTGCAGTATTCGTTATGTTTGTTAATATTTTTCCTACTTGAAATGGGAGTAGCCATCGTTGGCTTTGTGTTTCCACACACTTTACAGTCATTGCTTGAAGAGTCTTTTACCGATAAAATCATCCAAACTTATAGAGAAGATTCAGATCTCCAGAATTTCATTGATTTTGGCCAACAAGAGGTAAATATTTGATGGACAAGAAAATTATTTTTAAGCCTTACTTGTTTTTATAATCTTACAAAAAATGAGACTAATCATAATTAATAATTTCAAATTAGTTATGTTTATATGTAAATGATTACTAAATGCAGAGTTTTAAATATAGATAGAATATGAAAGAAATTTGTAGATTGTCAATGTAAAATTGACATCTTTATGTGTTTCATTTAAACAATTAAACATTTGTTAAAAAATTAAATTTTTACATCTTTTACAGTTTAAGTGCTGTGGTCTGAGTCAAGAAGGTTACCGAGATTGGGGCAAAAATGAATATTTCAATTGTTCTAGTCCAAGTATTGAGCGTTGTGGAGTGCCATTCTCCTGTTGCATTAATGCAACGGATATTTCTGTAAGAAATTTTTAAATAATTTTTTATAATTTACAAGGTAGTTTAGTAACATTTCTCTGAATAATTTCAGAAGTTATTTGAAGATAATATATATATTTTTTTTTATTTAGATGACGATTTAATATTCAAGAATTGAAGGTATGAATCAAATAGGTGGATTTGTGCTTATGGTTGATGGTTGGTGTACAGTATGGCCTTTTGATACAAAAAAATCATTAGCTATAAGCACAAGTTGGATTATGAGATTCAAGCTTTTAAGTAATATTAATAACTCCAAAGATATAAATATAATATACGTAACTTTATGAATTATCATCTACTAAATTTGATAGAAAAAGAAAGTTTATGGGGCTACAAAACAGTATTTGTTTTAATTATATTTTTGTAAATGCACTAGATTATGTCAAATGCCAGTTGAACATTATATAAAAAATATATGAGACAAACGATAATGTCTCATTATAATGTATGGTCAAAATGAAACCATATAATTTTGAAAAATGTTCAGTTAATTGTTTAATATAACAAACATTATAAATTAATTACTTATATATTTCTACATGAGGATATCTAATGTTCTCTGATTTTGAAATCTGGTTTGCTATCGCAGAGTGGCCTGGTAAACATAATGTGCGGTTACAAGGTGCAGGAGCTGCCTGTGTCTGAAGCATCTAAAAAGGTCTGGACAAGCGGCTGCATTGAGATCGTGCGTAGCTGGGCCGAGCGCAACCTTTACACGATAGCGGGGATTGCGTTGGGTATCGCACTCAGCCAACTTTTTGTCATTTACCTGGCGAAGACCCTTGAGGGCCAAATCGAGCTGCAGCGCTCGCGCTGGCACTCCTGAGCTTGACCGCAGGCCACCTACCGCTATCAAATAAACGCCCCGAGCAGTCGGCAGGTGGCCGGCATCAGCGTCGGCGGCGGTGGACAGCGCCGCTCTCGCAGCCAGGACGCCGAGGCGAGCGTGAATGCGCGAATGGTGCTGCTCGTGCTCTTCGCCGTTTCCCTCTACATCCTCTGCATCCTCTCGCTCATCAGATTCGTCCTTTATTTCCGCAACTACTTTCACCTTTACCTCGACCTCGGCTGAGATCCTCGGCCAGTATTACCCGTCGACGGTGGCGCCTCCTTGGTTCTTCCGTTCAGTCTTTCTGCGCATTGCTTTGTGTACAACTTTTCGATTGCATTGTACATTGCCCAGAGCCTACAGCAACACGATTATACGGATTAATTACCAGACCCAGAAGAGGGCGCCACTGTCGATTGAAGTTGAATCTTTAATCGTCACGTGTATTTAATGCCATGTTTTAGCTTTTCTATGACCCTTATTGCTTAGTGATGTAACAGTTGAAACAACTTGTTGCTTCGGTCGCTTTCACCGACACGACAATGTTTTGTGATAAAGATATTTCTTATTTTTTTTTCTTTTCTTTCCTTTTTTATTCCTACGTTTGACAGTCCCCAAGTGATCAAAGTTGCCGCAGAGTAAATCACTATAGTAACGTTTCTCAACAAAACTTATGTATAGAAATATGTTTTAATGAGTGTCAATCGTTCTGCAGTTGGCGCTGAATACAAATTAACTATTGAAAGATTTTAACTTGTAGCTTTGAGTTTTTTCATTTACTGTTAAATTTTTTGAGCTGTAAAGCCAATTTTCCTTTTTTTAAAAAACAGTTGCTTAAATTATTTAAACGTTAAGTAAGCTTTTGTGGCAACTCTGAGTGATTCAAAATAATATAACGCACTTACATCACTAGACCTGAAAGAAGGTTTTTTGTTTCAGAGGTCTTGCGATCGTAATTTCTAAGGAATTTGCAAATTGAAATATTCGTAACGTTTTTTTTTTGACGACTTGATAGAAAAATATTTTAGTATGATGAAAAATGTGAATTGTCGAAGTATTCACAAAGTACTGCCATTAAGCAGAATAACGGATTTCTCGATCTGAAACAAATATATATTTATAAATTTAATTATATATACAGTTATGTATGTATTGCGATTATGAATTCGTGTATAGTTCGTTTAGTAGTATTTTGTAAGTAAGTGCACATAAAAAATACGCACATTTGTAATACATTAAAAGACTTTATTTGCTTTGTCGCAAAGGAGATGTTTCTTCACGTGTCGTAACGTACGAAAATGCATTATATTAATCAAGTCGAGTGCCAAAATTTGTTCATTGTCACGCAACCATTGTTTCGCATTTTTCTATTCCGACGATTTGCATTTTCGATTCAATTTTTAAACATTATAACTGTGAATTATTCGTACTGTTAAGATAATCTCATTAGTTTTTAACAAATAAGTGATGATTACACAACGTTCTTGCTGCCGTTTAAAAAAGCGGCAATTTGTGAGACTCGTTATTTACAAATAAATTTTGAGAAGATACAATATACATGTGTATATATATACATTTATATATATACATGCATGTATGTAAAAAAGATTAATAAATAAAGACTTTTCTTCATAAAATATTAATAATAATTTACTATATCTTTTTTTAGATAGACAATTTTATGATTATAGCAAGCTTTGTAAACAATCTGTTTGTAATTTAAAATTCATAATTTAAAATTTTGTTATATTTTATGATTATTATTTATATTTGTTTTTTTTTATAAATAACTTATTTTTTATAAAGGTCTTATGACTTATTCAAAAATTTGTTAAAAATATAATACAGATTTGGCGGATAGGATGCTGACTGACCTCAGAAATCATGTTTTGGTCCTTGGTACCAAATAAACTATGTTTGGACTAGGTTGTATAATTATAAAAATTAAAGAACATACAAGTTTTTACTTTCATGACTCAATGTAATCACTTTACTGTTCAAAGATTATTTATTTTACAATTTTAAAGATCATTTATTAACAATTTTCAATTATCATTTATAATTAATTGTATCAATTCTATTCTCATCCGAATACTCCAAAATAACGCTTTGACCGTCTGTCAAAGCACAAGAATCTAACAGATCACTCAATTTTGCATCCATAACTTCTGCTATTTCACATCCACTTTCATAGTCAAATATTCTCAATTTCTTCGAAGTCGAGATATTATTTGAATATTCAATCTTTAATGATTTAGACATATAATCTAATGCTCTACCAATCGTCCAGTCGACACTTACGAAAACTCCTTTCGATTTATCAGGACCTTTGAAATTCAAGGGAGCATAAACTTGAAAATAACGTCTTTCAGAGAGAGGAATTCTAGTTAATCCTACAGACCTGCTTTTTAATCTCATGAATTGAACCTAAAAAATGAAAAAAATTGATTATTTAATTAAACTATATTTCAGATTAGTAAATTTATTTTTGAATAACACCAAATCATTTGATATATAAATTTAAAATTATTACTTTATTAGCCATTGCCACATTTTTCGTTTTCTTCAAATTCCTTACGACTTCCTCTTCAACAACCTGTTTCGCTTGAATAAAGTCTGCTTTAACTTGTTGATGTTTTTTCAGTTCCCTTGTTTTTGACTCCTCTGATGGATCAAAGCAACCGTGGTGACGATGTGATAAACAAAAATGTTTCTGGCATTTTACGCAAAGCATTTCACATGGAGTTCTGGTTTCACAAAGTTCACATTTATATGTAGCAGTCTTCGTTTTTTCCGTGACAAAGTTGTCCTTAAAATCCTTACATTGATGTGCCGAACTTTGAACATGTTCCTTACAGTACATCAATTTACAATAACTGCAAGTGATAGGTAAAAAGTCTAATTGCTTGCAATCTTTATAGGAGCATTGCTGACCAGTTTCCGGAAATTCCATTTTTTCATTTATTCGAGTTACTGTATAGTTATTGAATATTGTATTGTTGAAGTGAAATATTATTTCTTATAGACAATAATATTTAGAATAATGTTAATATTTAGAATCCTTTTATCGTTCTCATTTTCATTATATATGTTATATTATTTCCAAGCTAAAAATAAATAGTAGTAAAAAGTGTTTAATTAAAAATTATACTGATTTCTCAAATGAAGGGATTAGTTTGTCTTTTAATTATGAGATTGCGTTGGAGAGTGAAGGTGATTTTCACTGAAAGTTCCTAAAGCAAGGTTACTCCATTTTTGTTCCAATTCCTTTAAAGTCATGTGAGAATCGCCATTATCATTTTCAGGATCAGGTAGTTCGGTTAAGGGTACCGATATGTCATCTATAGGAAGCTTTTCCTTTTTCCATTCATCATCTATCAAGTCAAGGAAACGGCCTTCAGCAACAATTTGACTATCCATGAAAGCTGACAAAATTAAAAAAAATTATCTGTTAATTTTTATTATAAAAATAAAGTAATATTGATTATATGATTGTCTTTCATATATTGATATAATATTTATTTAACTTTTAATTTCTACTGTAAATATGCTGATCTTATGACTGTGTAGATTTTATTCTTAAAATATTTAATTAATATAAAATTATATAATATTTATACCCCATTGTTATAATTACTATAAAAAAATATGCAGAAATCATTTGCTATAAATAGGTTAAAATGTTAGTCTCATTTAACAATACATTTAAGATAAGTTGAAAATCATTCTTAAGTTCGTCAATTACTAATTTTAATACATATGAGTACTCACAATAATATCAACAATGAAAACCTAATGCATCAACGATTTTTAGTTAAAGTATATAACCTTTATTTCTTTTCAGATCACTAGTGGATAATACTCACGTTGTATGTTTCCCTAGGGTTTGTCTTCTTTTTGTTGAAATTTACAATGAGTTAGATAAAGACACACTCTTTAGAAGTTTTTTTTTCACTCTCAGTTTTTTTGAGTCTTATTTACATTGAATATTGTTATTTCATTTTAATAAAATCTTGTTATTATTAACATCCTTTTCTTGCGCTTATAGTTGTCATTCTAGTAATTTTCTTTGGTGAAATCTTCTGCTATGAACTATTAATGAAGCGTTGAGTTACTTGTAAAGATAACAAAAACAATGGTTACAACATTGATGTACTGTATTATTTTAATATAAAAAGTGATTGGAAAAAAGCTAGATAAAATTATAAACGCAGTTGCAGTTCTTACATTTATAAATAAAGAAAGGAAAATGAAGGAACAAACAAACATTATAATGGATGTCATATTTACATTTTAATTCAACGATTTTTTTCTTCATTATATTAAGGTAATTTCATAATAACAACAATAAATATGCAAAAAAGATTAATATTTGTACACATTAAATATGTTGCATTTAATATAGTAAATAGTTTAATTTTAACTTTTAATATATTTATTTGAAAACAATCGGCGAATAATTTTAACCTCAAAGATACAACAAAAATAATAACATTTACCTGCACTACACTTATAATTTTCAATAAAAAATAATTAAGCTCTCTCTCCTAATTCACAAGTCGATACAGAGAAACACTTTATTTTAATCTAGTCTTTAAAATCCCTTCTCTATAATAATTTTCTAATTAATAATCCTTTAATAGGTTTTATTCTAAAGAATTTCTTTGTAAATAAAGAAAAGAAGTAAAGTAAATATTTAATTAAATACTTATATTAACATTATATATATTTTTTTATTAATGCAGATTACCATTTAAAATTCCAAAAATGGGTATTCCTGGTCTAACAACTTACATAAACAACCATTCACACTGTTGTATGGAGAATTATCAACTACATGATACATATTTAGTGATAGATGGCAACAGTTTGGCCAGTCAGTTGTATCCTCGAAGTTTGGCATTGTGTTCCTTTGGAGGCGATTATGACTTGTTTGCAGAAAGCGTAAGAACATTTTTTAAGGATTTAAAACGGTGCAATATAACACCTTTAGTTTTAATAGATGGTGGGACTGAAGATAAAAAGATTAATACAGTAATAAAACGCACTGGCGATCGAATTCAATTGATCAGTTGTTACACTCTTCAGGATGAGCATAACAGAACTCATGTATTTCCAACATTGATCAAAGAGTCGTTCAAAGAGGTTCTAAAAGAATTGAATATAAAATTCGCACAATCTACGTTTGAAGCAGACAGTGACATAGCTGTCATTGCTAAGGTCTTGAATTGCCCAGTTTTGAGTTTTGATTCCGATTTTTATATTTATGACGTACCTTATATACCCATCAATACACTGAACAACAATGTAACCACAAGATCCGATGGCAAGGGGTACGTTAAAAATTGTCAGATTTACCGAGTGCAGAAACTTCTTGCAAACTATCCTGGTTTGGACAAATCGGTTTTACCATTACTTGCAGCATTATTAGGAAATGATTATATAAAAAACAATCTCTTCACCAAGTTTTTTCAAAGTCTAAAGTTACCGAGGACTGATTACAAAGTGTATAATGAACAGCAGAGAAGGATAAAAGCTCTCCTTCATTGGCTTAAAAATCATACTTTAGATTCTGCAATTCAATCAGTATTACAGAGATTGCGACCACAAGATGAAGGCACAGTTTTGCAAAGTATTGAACTTGTCGTGAATGCATACAAAATTTTGTCCCCCAAAATTCTTTTGTCGTTTGGATTCAGTGAGGATTACGTCAAAGAAATAAGTAGCAACATTGTGGAATCAACTTATCGTTACAATGATTCCACAAATTTAAAAATCTCTAGATGTAAAAATTTAGCTGGTAATGTAACAGAAGATAACATTTATGAAGTTCTACCAAATTGGTTCTTAAAGGATTACAATGCTGGCAACTTTTGTGCTTTTTACATAGATTTTTTGGTTCGTCAACAGAACATTACATCTGTACAAATTGAAAATATTCTTTATCCATCAACTGTCCTCATTTCATTGCCTATTCTTAGTGTTATGTATAAGCTAGTTACAACGGGAATAGTGGAACCGTACAAGCCTTTAACCTATGTCGTTCGAAATTCGATGCGGGGTTACGAAAGAAGAACTTTGACTTGCTCTGAAACGATTTTAGGCGAAAAGTTTCCTTCGTTGCATGATCTAAGACAGCTGCCAAAGGAGAAACTGAAGAGGATTATGGATGAGACGATTGGTTTAACGGCAGTCATGAAGATTGAAGAGCTTCCAGATTCCTGGCAGTTGTACATTGGTACAATTATTTTTTATATGAAACAGGATATAGAACCACGAAGGAACGCTCTTCATCTATACTCGTTACTCTTTGCGATGTTATTTAACATTATTGATTTGAAAATTGGCTTTTATCGGAAAATGCTTGCATTTCAAAAGACTTATGCTGTTCAAATAGAAGAAATTAATAAAAATAAATTGAATGAGCAAAAGGTTGAATTACCTGAGGATGTAAGTTTGCAACAAGCTATTAACGAAGTGACGATAAATGATTGCTTGATGATTGCTCCATTTTTTATTTCCAATTTTTCAATGGACGAAGAGCTGAAGAAGAACCAAAAGAAATTCAACTTAACATTAGTCCACACATTTAATATGTTCCAAAGTTGCTTGAAACATGTGCTGCATCTAAATGCTTTACTTGGCTACCCTTACAAGCAACCTCAATTCACACAATTGTTGAATGGAACATTTTTGTACAACATGTACATTAAACTTAAAGGCCGTAACAGCATTGACGCTTACATAAAGCATGTTTTACAAAATTCACCAACTTTGTTACGAGTAGTTGAAATTTTGATCAGGAAGGTACAGAGGATGTGCGAATTAGTTGATGTCAAGATTTTAAAGGAAAATTCCAGGAAACAAGAAAAGAAGAAGAGAAAGTGGAAGAGTGCAGAAGAATTCATTGACATAGGAGACACAAACAAGGATGATGAGGCAAATAGCAGTGCTTATTTAGGAAATAATAAGTTTGCTATTTTAGCGCCGCAGTAGCAGTTCTAAGTTGTGCTCACGTGTTATTTTACAGTGTAAATTACACTTATCTTTGTTGTTATATTTGTGATTTTTAACATGAAAATAATTATACGATTGTACAATTGTAATTAAATAAATATGAATGAAGAAAACATGTACAAAGTTACAGTTTTACATATTGTTACTGTATTTTGAATAATATAAAAAATTTTTGACTTATTTCTTTATTCAGATTCTAATTAATTTCATGAGAGTCCCTGTGTAGAACACTAAAAATTTAAAATTAGTTCCTGAGTAAAAAATTTGACTGATGACAAAAAAATTGCACCTATTATTACAACTGATCTTTTTTATAATTTAAATTTTTGAATAAATATAAAAATTGGTTTGAGCTGGTTTTAAGATAAATCATGATGTTAAATTCAATTTTCGCTTAATTTTTAAATTAAAGGTAGAGTTTGTAACATTAAATCTACATTATTATATTGTAAAAAATATATATTATCATACAGTGAAAGTTTATATACATTTTATACAAAATGGGTACATAAATAAGACACAATAATCCACTTTCTTAGCTAATGATAATTAATTAAAAAATTAGAATGATGAATCGGCACATTTACAAGGACATTGACACATATTCTGATTTTGCATGAAATATTTGCCGTGACTTTGCTCCGCACCATATCCTTTAAAGTTATTTTCATAATTGTATGGTCTCGCAATAAATCCATATTCACTTCCTTGTTGTCCTGTCCCAGTTATCCATGCATCATTACCTTGATTTGTTCCTAATTCTGCAAGCCAATATTTATTTGGATGATCAAAATTTGTTATTGGTATATTCAATCCATCTATAAGTGGCCCATTACTGAATGAATCAGGAATATCTTTGATATTATTCTTTTCAGGCAAAGAATTCATAGGCTCTGTGATTTCCTCCTCACTTCCTTCAAGTTTACTTGTCTTTGAATCGGGAATACCTTTTCCAGGCATTGAATTATCTGTTCTATTATCTGTTCCTTTCGATTCATGATCTGTTATTTGATTCATATTAATTATCCCTTCGTTTTGTTTTTCATTCGGACCAGTTTTTAGCTTGTCCTGGTAACTGTTTGGATTATTAATTGTAGTTTTTTTTAATCCGCTAATAAGTGGCCCATAAGTATAAGAAGTTTGAGGAACTTCTTCTAAATTACTTTTGTTATTCAAATGATTTTGTATAGGTTTTTTAATATCATTATTATTACTACTTCCGTCGTTGTCAACAGAACTTTCTTTACCGTAATCGAACGTAAGTCCACCTAAATCAACGCTTGGAAACTGATAACCAGGCTGAATATTATTATTTACAAACATATTATTTGAACTATTTATTTCGTTATTATCGATATCATTCACATTTTGTTTTATGAAGTATGGTAGATTATGTTCACCAGTCCAATCATATAGTGGATTATATTCGAGGGGTTCATGCTGAATATCGTTATTAACAACGATATTATCTGGACGATAGATATTGTTATTATCTAAATTAATTAGATCTTGTGACATATAGTACGGGGGACCACTGTCTGTATTGCTTAATCCATTTGAGCCAGTCCCTAATGGCCTCACATTTAATTGATTTGGGAAACCTGGTTGCTGATGATTCTTGCTTCCTTCCGTATTACTTGGACTTCCACCATTATTCATGGTAGGAATTTGTAGATTATCATCACTTAAGTCCGGACTAGTAAATCCTTTATTATTTGAATTACTGAAACTATTCGGATTATTACTTTCTGTCCCTTGCGTCGAGCCAACATTTGTATCGGGCGTCGATTCACCTACGTTATTTGTAAAAATATTGTCAGGATTGTTAACTTCATTGTTGCCTTTATTGTTCAAATTTTGTTCCATTAAGTTCGGTGAACTGTTTTCTGCGTTGCTAAATCCGTTGAAGTCTGTTCCTGATGGCATGTCATTCAATTGGTCCAAGCTTCCTGGTTGTTGAATATTCTTACTTCCTCCAGTATTACTAGGACCTTCACCATTATTCATGGTAGGAATTTGGAGATCCTCCTGGTTTGAGTGGGGACCAGTTATTCCTTTATTATTCAAACTGTTTGGACTATCACTTCCAGTCCCCTGCGTCGGTCCAAAATTTATACCGGGCGTAGATTGACCTATGTTATTTGCAAAAATATTGTCAGGGCTGTTGATTTCATTGTTATCTTTGTTGTTCAAATTTTGTTTCATAAAGTTCGGAGAACCGTTTCCTTCGTTGTTAAATCCGTTTGAACTTGTCCCTGATGGTATGTCATTCAAACGGTTCGGGCTTCCTGGTTGTTGAATATTCTTACTTCCTCCAGTACTGCTAGGACTTTCACCATTATTCATGGTAGGAATTTGGAGATCCTCGTGGTTTAAATCGGGACCAGATATTACGTTATTATTCAAACCATTTGGAGTATTATTTCCTGTCCCCTGCGTGGGTCCAAAAATTGTACCGGGTGTCGACTGACCTATGTTATTTGCAAAAATATTATCAGGACTGTTGATTTCATTGTTGTCCTTATTGTTTAAATTTTGTCCCATATAGTTCGGTGAACTTATTCCTGTATTGGTATATCCATCAGGACCTGTCCCTGGTGGTAAGTCATTCAATTGGTTCGGGCTTCCTGGTGGTTGCATATTCTCACTTCCTCCTGTATTATCCGGAATTCCACCATTATTCATGCTAGGAATTTGGAGATCCTCCTGGTTTGAGTGAGGACCAGTTATTCCTTTATTATTTAAACTGTTTGAACTATTACTTCCTGTCCCCTGCGTCGATCCAATATTTGTACCAGGCGTCGATTGACCTATGTTATTTGCAAAAATATTATCAGGACTGTTGACGTCATTGTTGTCTTTATTGTTTAAATTTTGTCCCATATAGTTCGGTGAACTTATTCCTGTGTTGGTA